>RYFJ01001796.1:0-102710 GCA_003991445.1 Oryza meyeriana var. granulata
GGGTCATTGCAGAAGAGGAACAGAGAGCTTGAACATGAGGCAAGCCACCCAGAGGGGAGCGAATACGTTAATGGAGACCACCGTCCTCAATCAAAGAACAATCCAGGTATATAACTTATTGATTGCCTGCGATCTGGCACTTCTCCTGAATCTTTTCGCAATATTGCTATATGTCGCTGTATTTCAATGCTTTCAGCAAGTGGTCGATCGTCGAAAAAGATGGCAAATTCATCCCAATTTGCCCCTCAACTCGCTCAGCTCCACAGCTCCAAATAGCCAAAAGTCGATCGTGAGAAGTCCAGCAAGGAGAGAGAAGAGTGGCTAAAGGACTTCATAAACAACTTAGATAAACGGGCCGCAAACACGGACCACTAAAGTAGTTTCCCTTTTCTCCGAGTGCTCCAGACAATCTTCTGCTATATGCTTATCTTTAACTCTGTTTGGCTGAGCTCTTGGAACCAAATCTGAAACAATCATCCCTGGAGAGTCGGAACGCCTGAAGAAAAAGCTAAAGGAGCCGAAAAGGCAAACCCATGACACCGAGTATGCAATAAGCTTCTATTTGCTTTGCTAACTCAGTCTACTAGATAATCAGATTGCTGATTGCCTGCCTTGTGTACGACAGCCGTCAAAGCCAACTCTTAGATCCAATTCGGTGCTTTTGCTGAAGAAATCAGCGTATAAAGGATCGTTGAATGTCATAGTGTTTCGACTCCGGAAAACTTATTAGAATTATGCCAGCCTACCATGGCCGCCAGCTCCAGCTCCATTCCCCAAGTGGCGCGCGTCTCGAAAAAGCCCCTACACTCCTGAAGAAATATTCATCGAGCACATTGGCCATGGAATGCACAAGCTGGCCATGACGAAGTCACTTACCCCGGGTAGCATTGAGGCCCACGAGAGCTTTGCTGAGGCACTACCCCTGAAGGAGGGATAAGACTATATCAGCCATGGTCAGGCCATGCTAAGTTATCGCAGAGATCTCATAAACAAAGACTTTATTATCTGGTGTCCATCGAAATCAATATGTAAATATTGCAAATCTTTTGGTGTTTGTTCTTTTTGCGAAAGTACTTGGCTTTATGTTAGCCATTTCATTATTTTTATACACTAGCCAGTTTTAACTTTTTTTGTTTTTTGTCGAGTGGGTTATAAGGACTATTAAAAAAAGCATTCACTTCAGAAAACATACCTAATGAAACTTAACCTAGAAACTTATAATCATCATAACTTCATGACTTAATAAAACAGATCAACTTAAAAAAAGAGCATGTATCATCATGTAGCCCCCGGACTCACTACTTGGTTGAAACAAGCCGTAGTGAGTCAAGAATAAAAAAACTTTATTCATATATAGAAGAGTTCAAAAAACTATGTATGAAAGGACGGTACTCTATGTCATAGTGTTAAACTAGGATACCGTTCTTCGTTCTTAGTCGTACACCCTTGACCTGTCACCTCAGTGATAATGAAGCCCCTCCCATAAGGAGATAATTTATGCCTGTCTCTATGGGTGGATTTTTCTCAAAATAATTTCCCACCGAAAACACAGCCACGAACATTCACTTGAAACATACAGCCTTGAAAACCTTGTCGATGGACAGTTGCGATGTCCCTTGCTTCTTCCAACTAATCTAACTCGATCAGTCTTCTTGGTGATTTGATCATCGGTCTTCTAGAAACAATATTAAACCGACTTAGACTTATATTCCTTATCCTATATACAAGATAATATGCACCATTCTATTGTATCCCTAATTATCGATTAGCCCATTCCTATCCGAGTGCCACAAAGCTTCCCATAAGTACTCGGACCCATCCTCCATAGGAAACTGGAAAACCCATACCACCTGGTTATGACCTGGTAAAAGAAAAATGAGTTTTGAGAATGGAGACTCGCGACACAAGCCAGTCCGGTTGTGATGCCTGTTTGTCGTCTAAGACCGATTCCGTCAAATTTATCCGATATATGGCAAGACAACCACATGGGTGAATGGAAAAACCCTCGATAAGAAACAGCCGTCCTAGGACGCCTTGCGTGTCATCTGGACTGTGAATCACTGGTGAGCGTCGGGAAGGCCTCCTGGTTCCTGCATAGTATGGTTTGGACGTACACTGTTATTGTCGTAGACCCCTCCCAATTGACATGGTAACCCGATGTCGGAAATGCCTTGTCGCGAAACCATCTATGTCATCAATAATACACATTTACATTGCGAGTGGTGCTAGAGTAAGTCGTGTCATGTGGGTAAATGTACCCCCTCTGCAGAGGTCAAATTGTTCAAACAGCCTGCCCATAGTCATGGGCGGATGTGAGTGATTCTTAGCGTAGTTTATTTTACCCATTTGCAAAATGTGTGTGTAGTTGAACTGGAGAAGATTGCCATCCGAGGTGCGACGTCTGATGATTACGGCTTAGCTGTTGTGGACAGCGGGACTCGAGAAGTACAAAGATTGTTTTGGCCAATGAGCCAGCTTGAAGCCAACTCTTGAGATTGAGAAACTGGAGAAATAAAGATTGATACATTTACACTCTAATCGGGCAAGTCTCCACCTGCCCTGATTGTTGTGAAGCACACACTTAATAGATTCAAAAGATCTCAAACAAAACCGATTACAAAATATCCAGCCTCTGAAGCCTTGCAACAACCAAACCTAAGTTTCATGGCTTGCTGAGTATGTAATACTCACCTGCTCTATATATATAGTTTCTCCGCGGAGCTGAGTGAGTTGCAGTGAAGAGGAAGATAGGTTTCATTCTATTCCCCAGCCACTGCCTAAATGTTGGGACTCCTAGTCCGTTTGTTCCACTGCGTCGCGCCTCTATGCTTCTTTGGCTTTTTGGTTTTTTCTTTTCCGGCTCTCCGAAGCTACAACATAAGTTAAGTATAAGTCTGTTTACATTTAAGTTTTGCGGATGATGCCATATTATTTTCCGTCGATACCAACCACCAATGCATTTCTGGGGGGAACTGGTACGGTACATGTTCTGCGGGGCAGTTCCACTTTTTCCTGCTGCACCCCTATTGTGCCGTTGTACGGCCGGTGCTAGATTAAGTTGAACATGTGTCGCACACCATCAAGAGCCAAGCCTGGCGATCGAGGATTGAGTGGGAACCCGGTACCTGAGACAATGAAGACACTTGTCTGTGATGTACGAGGTGGGACGGCCATTCTCCGAAACTGTGACGGGCCTCGAATCCGCCTATCTACTGTCAGGGTGACTCCCAGCTGGGTGGTCAATCAGGTCGTGAAGGAACCAATGCATGATCCACAAATGGCGGCATATGTGGATGAAGTCAGAAGAATGGAGCGGCTCTTCGATGGCTTAGAGCTACACCACGTGCCCGGCTGTGACAATATGCTCGCCAACGAGCTCTCACGGTTGGCTTCATCTCACGCACCAGTCTCGGCTGGAACCTTTTAGGAAAGGCTCACATGGCTAACCGTCTCGGTTGCCAACCAAGACAAGAGGGAAGCCTCATACCCAGGTGAAGCAACCCAGGCGACCCCTTTAGCGGGGGGAACCCATCAAGTAGCTGCCCGGCGAGCCCACTACGCTTGCTAGAAGTTCTAGAGCCCTGTGCTATTGACGAGATCCGGAGGTACCTGAAAGAAAATATCTGTGGAGGCCATGGGCCCTGGGTACCTCATGAGAAGCATTAAGGCCACTCAGACTGATGATGGGCCTAACCTTGTAATTAGGGATAAATAGGACTCAGGCATACATTACCTTGTACAACAAGAAAGGATATAGTCTAGTCGAACACGTTGTATTCCTAGAAGGAAATCCTTTGGTCGGAGTCCAACTGGGATTTCTACCTTGTAACCCTGTCTCTTCGGTATATAAGGGGAGGTAGGGCACCCCCTGAGGGTAGAGAATCATACAATAGTGAAATCTCACTAGAGAAACCTCAAAGGCAATACACAATAGCTGGAAGTAGGGTATTACCTTACCTTGAGGGCCTGAACCAGGATAAATCGTCTCGTATTCCTTTGTAATCCATCGAGTTTAGGTCTCATGAGTAGCCCCATATTCTTATTGCCGGTGTAAAACATCGACAGTTGACACGCCAAGTAGGGGCTTCGGCAAGATCATCTTCAACAAGCCCGATGGATCCCGTCACTGGAGTCGACGGTGTCAACATCTTCCCCGGGCAAACAATCACCTTCCCGGGAGCCTCGATTTCATCACCGACGAATTCGGTAACCTTACCCTGTCCGACTCAGATCCGATCCGATCGGCCAGGCACCAAGCCGACTCCACGCCGGTCAGCCTACATAACACCACAGCGATCTTCGGCGACATGCTGCGGCAATTTCCAACATGCCCGAGTCTAGGGACAACTCTTCCTTTCAGTGTTTGACTTGGACTCGGTCTTGAGTCGGCTGAGATTAGGCTAAGAGAGGAGATTGTTGTGGAGGCCATGGGCCCCAGGTACCTCAAGGAAGGCAATTACGGCCACTCGGACAGAGGGTGAGCTGGTCCCTACAATTGGAGATAGAGTAGGACTCGGCTTCATATTACCTTGCATGACAAGGAAAGTAATATAATCCTAGCTAGAACTCTCTATATACTAACAAGGGAAAGCCCTTGGTTTCATATCCGACTAGGTTTTCTACCCTATAACCCTTCATCCCTCTAGTATATAAGGAGGATAGAGCCCCCTGGGGCATAGACAGAATCACCAGAAGCATACAATCTCACCAGAGAAACCTCAAAGGCAATACATCACAACTGGACATATGGTATTACCTCATCTCGAGGGCCTGAACCAGTATAAATTGTTTCATGTTCCTTTGCAATCCATCAAGTTTAGGTCTCACGAGTAGCCCCACATAATTATTGCCGATACAAAACATCGACAATTGGCGCGCCAGGTAGGGGCATCGGCGAGATGCACCTTCAACAAGCCTTATGGATTCAACCACCGGAGTCGACGGCATCAACTTCTTCCCCGGGCAAACAATCACCTTCGGGAGCCTCGACTTCATCATCGACAAGTTCGGCACCCTCACCCTGTCCGACTCAGATCCGATCCGATCGACCAGGGACCAAGCTGACTCCGTGCCAGTCGGCCAACGCAATGCTGCAGCAATCCTCGTCAACATGCTGCGGCAATCTTCAACATGCTCGAGTCTCGGGATAACTCTTTCTTTCGGTGTTCGACTCGGACTCGGCCTCGAGCCAGCCGAGATCGGGCTAAGAAAGGAGGAGATCATCAATCTCCCGTTCGGACTTGGCAATGCCGCGGATATCCTCAATCAGCATCTGATGAGGCAAACCCGATCCCCTGGAGGCCAACTCGGATATGGCCCAGAGCCGCTCGAGAATTGGATCTAGGGAGGTCGGAGTCGTAATCACCCCCATCAACTACTCTGATTCCGACTCTAAGTCGGACAGCAGTTCGGCAAGCTTCTCCCCACTACATGAAGTCTTCATGGCGTCCAAGGGCTCAACTCCCACTCAAGAGGCACGCCAACTACCCAACAAACAAGAGGAGGAGGCCCGCCGACTGCGAGAACAACGGGAGGAAGACACAAGATGCCTACATGCCGAGCGCGACGCCCGCAATGATGAGCTACGCAAGGCTGGATGGACTGCTCAACAGCAAATTTTCCAAACCCTGGTCGGCGACCATGATGTTTTTGTAACTCCTCAGTAGAACGTTGTGGCCGCTGCAACTCTGCTGGATACACTGTAATTTGGGCCTGATTACCAGGCCACCCCGACGATAGCAAGGATTAAACCCATGATCACCGCTGCTGCCTGCCAGCAGCGTCAACAGTCGGGTGACACTCTCATACCGACCAACAGGTTGGCTTCTCCAACGGCGGTCTCATCTGCCTCAACACGACACCGAGCGGCCGGCTCCAGTCAACTGCACACAGAGTCACGCCACACATCACTCGACAACCACAATAACGACCGGTGGTGCCGACATCAAGACGACCGTCAGGATAACCAGAATGTCCGAGGCCGACTACGACGTGATCTTTGGCAAGACATCAACGCATGACGCCGTGAACGCAAGGAAGATGAGTGTTGCCGACTAGAAGACGAGAATGAGCTCTTCGGCCTCCACCATGAGCGGTTTCACTGTCGTAGTTGGAGTCGGAGTTGATATACAGATGAAGGAGTACCAGCCTTCACCCATGAGCTACAACAAGTCGACTAGCCGTCAGGCTTCATGCCGACTGGAATTGAAAAATACGACGGGAAGACCAACCCTGAGTCCTGGCTCACAATTTACACTCTGGCGATCCAAGCAGCTGGAGGAGATCACAAGGCCATGGCTAACTACCTCCAAGTTGCTCTAGCTGACTCGGTGAGGACATGGTTAACTGAACCTCCTAAGAGGTCAATCGGCTCTTGGGGGGAGAACTCTGGGAACACTTCATCACCAATTTCTAAGGAACATACAAGAGGCCATCTTCCGAGTACGATCTGTATCAATGCCATCAAAGGAAGAATGAGTCTCTTCATGATTTCATCAAAAGGTTTTCTGAGAAGAGGAATTCAATCCCGAAGATCAAGGACGAGGTCGTCATCGCCACCTTTCGAAAGGAGTCAAGGGCACCCCGTTCATCGCTAAGTTCACTCGGAAGCCTCCAAGTTCTATCAAAGCTCTATTCAACATGGCGAACAAATACGTCGACTCGGCCGACGCTGTTGCCGAGGCCCTCGATGACAAAAAGGCACCCCGACAGAAGGAGCGGAAGGACACCGATGACGCGGCCCCAACTAAGGCTAGGAACCGCAAACACAAGTCGGACAACATCATTGTGGAAGTCAGTTGCAACCATCTTCGACCTCCTAGAATTGAAGATTATCAGAAGGATAAGTGACATGCTCAGGAGCTCAAGAGCTCAAATGCAAGGATGGCATTGCCACTCCCAACTCGTACAATACCAAATAGCTAAGTCGCTTTCTGATAAATATTTTTTCCTTTATATAATATTCTCATCTAAATGGGCCAAGAGGCAACTCACTTCCATATGGTTTAACTCGGATACTGTGGGTGCCATGGGCCCCGGGTACCTCATGACAAGCATATGGGCCACTCGGATAGAGGATGGGCCTGGCCTTGTAATTAGAGATATAGTAATCCCTAGCAAACTTTGCCTTGTACGATAAGGAAAACACAGTCCTAGTTGGGTGCGTTATATCTCTAAGAGGAGATCCCTTGACCGTAATCCGGTTGGGACTCCTACCTTGTAACCCTGTCCCCTAGTATATAAGGGGAGGCAGGGCGCCCCCTGAGGGCAGGTTGACAAGGTTCATCAAAATCACCACCATAATTCCTCAAAGGAATACACCACAAACTGGACGTAGGGTATTACCTCACATTGAGGGCCTGAACCAGTATAAATCTCTCCGTGTTCCTTTGAAATCCACCGAGTTACCATCCGTCGAGTAGCCCCATATTCAAATTGCCAGTGTAAAACATCGACAGTTGGCGCGCCAGGTAGGGGATTCGGCGAGATCAACATCAACAAGCTCGATGGATCCAGCAATCGGAGTCGACAGCAGCAAATTCTCTCCCGGAGATACAATCTCATTCGGAAGCCTCGACTTCGTCGCCGACATGTTCGGCAATCTCACCTTGGCCGACACGGACCCGATCCAATCGGCCGAGGAACCAGCCAACTTCGCGCCAGTCGGCCTACACGATGCTGCAGCAATCTTTCACGGCATGCTGCAGCGATCTCCAATACGCCGGAGTCTAGGGACAACTCTTTCTTTCGGTGTTCGACTCGGACTCAGTTTTGAGCCGGCCGAGATCGGGCCAAAAAAGGAAGAGATCGTCAATTTTCTGTTCGGACTCGACAACGCCGCGGATATCTACAATCTACATCCAACGCGGCAAACCCGATCCCCTGGAGTTCGACTCGAATACGGCCCCGAGCCGCTCGAGATCGGATCTAGGGAGGTCGGAGTTGTAATCACCCCCATCAACTATTTCGACTACGACTCTCAGTCGGACTACGACTCTCAGTCGGATTCCGACTCTAAGTCGGACAGCAGTTCGGCAAACTTCTCCCCGCCATGAGAAATCTTCATGGCATCCAAAGGCTCTACTCCTACTTAGGAATCACACCGACTACACGAGCAGCAAGAGGAGGAAGCACGCCGACTGCGAGAGCAACAAGAGGAAGAACCAAGACGCCAGCACGACGATCTACGCAGGGCCGGGTAGACTGTACAGCAACAAATCCTCCATAGCCGAGTCAGCGACCACGACGTCTTCATTACTCCTCAACAGAACATCGTGGCCACTGCGACTCTACTGGATACACTCCAATTCAGGCCTGATCACCAGGCCACCCCGACGATTGCAAGGATAAAAGCCATGCTTACCGCTGCTGCATGTCAGCAGCACCAATAGTCGGGTGATACCCTCATACCGACCAACCGGTCGACATCCCCAATGGCAGTCTCATCTACCTCAAAGCGACGCCGAGTGGCTGGCTCTAGTCAGCCGCATACGGAGGCACGTCAAGCGTCACTCTGCAACCCCAACGACAACCGGCGACGTCAAAGCAACCGTCGGGACGATCAGGACCTCCGAGACCGACTACGGCGCGACCTTTGGCAAGACATCATCGCTCGGCGCCATGAACGAGAAGAAGATGAGCAACGCCAACTGGAAGACAAGAACAAGCATTTCGGCCTCTACCACGAGCGGTTTCACCGCCGTATTCAGAGTCGGAGCCCTCATGAAGATGAAGGCATACCGGCCTTCACCCAGGAGCTACAATAGGTTGACTGGCCGTCGGGTTTCAAGCCTACAGGCATCGAAAAATACGACGGCAGGACCGACCCCAAGTCCTGGCTCACAGCCTACACTCTGGCGATTCGAGCAGCCAGAGAAAATCACAAAGTCATGGATAACTACCTCCCAGTCGCTTTAGCCGACTCAGCGAGGACATGGCTAATAGGACTTCCCAAGCAATCAATCGGCTCCTGGGGAGAACTCCGGGAACACCTCATCTCCAACTTTCAGGGAACATATGAGAGGCCATCTTCCGAGCACGACCTGTATCAGTTGCATCAAAGGAAGAACGAGTCTCTTTGTGACTTCATCAAGAGGTTCTCTGAGAAGAAAAATTCAATCCCGAAGATCAAGGACGAGGTCGTCATCACCGCCTTTTGAAAAGGAGTCAAAGACACCACGTTCATCGACAAATTCACTCAGAAGCCTCCCAACTCTATCAAGGCTCTATTCGACATGGCGAACAAATACGCCGACTTAGCCCACGCTGTTGCTGAGGCCCTTGAAGATAAAAAGGCATCCTGACAGAAGAAGCGGGAGGGCACCGACGACGCGGTCCCGACTAAAGCTGGGAATCGCAAACGCAAGTCGGACGGCTTCATTGTGGCAGTCGGTCACAACCGTCTTCGACCTTCAACAACTGAAGATTATCAGAACAACAAGTGAAATGCTCGGGGGCTCAAAAGCCCAAACGCAAGGATGGCATCCCCACTCCCAAATACCAAACAGCTAAGTCGCTTCCTGATAAAAATTTCCTCATTCGGCTTTACCAATGCCGCAGCCGCTTACACCTAATAGGTGTACAAGCTGCATTTTTTTCTATTTTTGCTCTTAAATGATTGCAAAAGTACTTGAGTAGCATAAATCCTGATCCGTAAAACTTTGCTCCATGAAAGACGAACTCAAGTCACCCAAAACGCGTGTCTGTGAAAGAGCCATGAGCCAACTCCCGATGCTAGGGGGCTATGACTAGTCGGGCAGAGTGCTTAAACGTAAGGGGTCAACTACTCGAGGAAATTAATATCAATAAGAGGAAGAGCTCGTATTTACATATATTGTAAAATACGTTTTATTCAGGTGATTGTTTTCATCATCAGATGCTACTCATCCGATATCTTTATATTGCAGGCCTAGCTCCGGATACGCGTGACAGGAACTCAGGGCTGCGAGCCTATCTCCTACGCTCAGGGGCTGGACAAGTCTGCCAAAATACACTCGGGATGCTCCACGAGGGCTACTGACCGAGTACTTGCACCAGTCGGGACGACATCTTCCCCGGCTACGCGCCAAGTGAGCTTACAACTGACCTCCGGCACTAGTTGGGGGTCGTATACTACTCGACTGGGTGAGGTACGCCCCATGAGGGTCACCAACCGAATCCTACACTAATGCTAGGATCGGGTACCTTATTTGGTCACAACTCTGTCAAGTTAGGTACGCCCCATGAGGGTCGCTAGCCAAATCCTATGCTAATACAAGGTTCGGGTACCTAGCTTGGCTATGGCTCTGTTGGGTAGGTTATGCCCCATGAGGGTCACTAGCCGAATCCTATGCTAATGCAAGGTTCGAATACCCTGCTCGGCTTTCCTGAAGTCAGAGAAGACCTATGTCGTCAAAGCGCATCCAGAGTTCTCATGCACCGCGTCACACCTGAGGAGGGTAAGCAGATCCTGCTATATACTTGCTCAGGCATCTGTGGCAACCGGGCTGCATCCAGAATATAAGTCAGAAAGGCTTGTAGACAAAGATTCTTCTGGCTGATTGAGGTTACCGACGCTAGAGTACTCATCCTAACATGCGATGGATGCTACTCTTATAGAGCCTATGCTGGGTGGGTCGGTTTAGGCTGACTTATTCGGTAGTAGGCCATCAAGATATGAGTTTCCACAGTAGCACGCTCCATGTGGGCCACTCGCGGGCTATGTTAAAATCACGGCGCTGGTGCTACCAACAGGAACCGATGAGGTAAACAGATATGCTTCATGAAAGCCTTATTGCTAAACATATGTGTTTGGGTATCTGTCTTATCCACCAGGTATCGAGGATATATCCTTATAAGGATCACAAGCTGGTCTTCATTAAAATTGGGGATGCAGGTATCTTTCTCGAGTACACCTGACCACGCAATGGATTTATTTTCATAAAGTGGTACTCGGCCTACATGCTTAGCCACCAGTTGCCATGAGCAGTATTATTCCAGCCGACATGACGCTGAAGAGTCTAACTTTCGAGTAGTGCACTACTCGGGAGAGACTATAAACCTTCTTTCCAGCTAACATGACGCTGAGGAGTCTAACTTCCGAGTGGGACGCCACTCGGGAAAGACTATAAACCCCCTTTCCAGCTGACATGAAACTGAAGAGTCCCATATATGAGTAGCATCCTACTCGGCAAAGACTATAAATCATATTCCGGTTGACATAATACCGAAGAGTCTCATATACCAGTAGTATACTACTCGAAAAAGACTACAAGGTTAAAGATCTTTGACTTTATGTTTAATTGTTTTCACAATTAAGCACAAAGTCGGAGGCTACACCTAATAGGTGCGCCTATTCGGCGCACACTATTCATACATCTACATGAAGCCCTTCATAGCCTCGCTGCCAGCTGACATGAAGCAGGACTCGGAAGAAGAAGCACTCGGACAAAGAGTACTCGGGAGCAATACACTCGAGAAGACTTCACCATGGAGGATGAGCACTCGGCATCAGCTGTGACTCAACTATGAAGGTCTCAGGGGCTACTGTGGGTGCCATGGGCCCCGGGTACCTCATGGCAAGCATATGAGCCACTCAGATAGAGGATGGGCCTGGCCTTGTAATTAGAGATATAGTAATCCCTAGCAGACTTTGCCTTGTACGATAAGGAAAACACAGTCCTAGTTGGGTGCGTTATATCTCTAAGAGGAGATCCCTTGGCCGTAATCCGGTTGGGACTCCTACCTTGTAACCCTGTCCCCAGTATATAAGGGGAGGCAGGGCGCCCCCTGAGGGCAGGTTGACACAATTCATCAGAATCACCACCATAATTCCTCAAAGGAATACACCCCAAACTGGACGTAGGGTATTACCTCACATTGAGGGCCTGAACCAGTATAAATCTCTCCGTGTTCCTTTGCAATCCACCGAGTTACCATCCGCCGAGTAGCCCCATATTCATATTGCCGGTGTAAAACATCGACAGATACTACTTAGTGCCAATCGGGATCGGATCTAGGGGGTGAGATCGTTAATTCCTCACTCGGCCTCACCAATGCCGCAGCCGCTTACACCTAATAGGTGTACATTCTATGTATTTTCTATTTTTGCTCTTTATACTTGCAAAAGTACTCGAGTAGCATAAATTCCGATCCATGAAGCTTTGCTCCATAAAAGGCGAACTCAAGTCACCCAAAACGCGTGTCTGGGAAAGAGCCATGAGCCGACTCCCGACACTGGGGGGCTATGACTAGTCAGGCAGAGTGTTTAAACGTAAGGGGTCAACTACTCGGGGAAATTAATATCAATAAGAGGAGTAACACATATTTACATACATTATAAAATGTTTAGATTTTCTTCGGGTGATTGTTTTCTTTATCAGATGCTACTCATCCGATATGTTTATAATGCAGGGCCCAGTTTCGGATGTGCGTAACAGGAACTCATGGCTACAAGCCCATCTCCTATGCTCGGGGGTTAGACCAATCTGCCATGATACACTTGGAGTGCGACGCTTCAAGAATCACTCGGAATGCTCCATGAGGGCTACTAACCGAGTACTTGCACCAGTCGGGACACGGATGTCACCTTGACCTTGGTACGCCCCATGGGGGCTAATAACCGACCTCCAGCACCAGTCGGGGCTCGGGTACCACTCTGCTGGGTAAGGTACGTTCCATGAGGGTCGTCAGCAGAATCCTATGCTAATGCTAGGTTCGGGTACCTTATTCAGCCACAACTCTGTTGGGTAGGGTACGCCCCATGAGGCTCGCCAGCCGAATCCTATGCTAATGCAAGGTTCGGGTGCCTTATTTGGCTACAATTTTTCCAGGTTGGGTATGCCCCCAAGAGGGTTACCAGCCGAATCCTACGCTAGCGCAGGATTCGGGTACCTATTTGGCCAAAACAAGGAAACAAGCCACTATTAGAGCTTTCAGTCGAAGGTAGCACCAAAACCCGGAACCTACGGAGGTGCTCATTATTTTTCAAGACTGGAAGACCCCAATCATTTTATTTCTACCAGAAGATGAACTTCCTAAAGATTGCAATGAAGCTGAGTAAGTCAAGCAACGGAGTAAAAGCTTTATCATAGTCGGAGAAGACCTTTACCGTCGAAACGCATCCGAAGTCCTCATGCACTGCGTCACACCCGAGGAGGGTAAGCAGATTCTGCAATCGATCCACTCAGGTATTCATGGCTACCACGCTGCATCCAGGACGTTAGTCGGAAAGGCTTATAGGCAGGGTTTCTTCTGGCCAACTGCGGTAGCAGGTGCTAAAGACATAGTTCGCACATGTGAGGGATGCCAATTCTTTGCAAGGCAAAGACATCTTCCAGCTCAAGAACTTCAAACAATTCCAGTCTCTTGGCCCTTTGCAGTTTTGGGACATGACATGGTCGGGCCATTCAAGAAAGCGCCAGGAGGGTTCACACACTTGTTCATCGCAGTGGATAAATTCACAAAGTGGATCGAGGCAAAAACAAGTTGCTACCATAACAACGGCACGAGCAAAGGACTTCATCATGAATATCTTATACCGATTTAGAGTTCCCAACAGCATCATAACGGACAACGGTACTCAGTTCACTGGTGGCGTTTTTCAAGATTTCTGTGATGACTTTGGCATCAAGATTTGTTATGCTTCTGTGGCACACCCGCGAAGTAATGGAAAGGTCGAGCATGCCAATGGCATGGTCTTACAAGGTATCAAGGCTAGGGTATTTGACCGACTACAACCATATGCAGGGCGGTGGGTACAAGAACTCCCATCTGTTCTCTGGTCTCTAAGAACCACGGTTAGTCGGGCAACAGGGCAATCCCCTTTCTTCCTAGTCTATGGTGCTGAGACTATGTTACCAACTGAGTTGGAGTTCGGCTCTCCGCAATTTCAGGCCCACTCAGAAGACAAATCAGACGAAGACCGACTAGTTGAACTCGATCAGTTGGAGGAAGCAAGGGACATCGCAACTATTCAGTTGGCAAGGTATCTTCAAGGCCTACGTCGTTATCACAATCGGAATGTTCGTGGCCGCGCCTTTTTGCTGGGAGATCTCGTTCTGAGAAAACACAAACTACCAAAGACAGGCATAAACTATCCCCTTTATGGGAAGTGTCGATATTTTACACCGGCAATAATAATATGGGGCTACTTGTAAGACCTAAACTTGATGGATTGCAAAGGAACACGGGACAATTTATACTAGTTCAGGCCCTCGAGGTGAGGTAATACCCTACGTCCAGTTGTGGTGTATTGCCTTTGAGGTTTCTCTGGTGAGATTCTGAGTTGCCCTCAGGGGGCACCCTGCCTCCCCTTATATACCGGGGGACAGAGTTACAGGGTAGGAATCCCAGTCGGACTCCGACCAAGGAATTTTCTTCCAGGAATACAACGTGCCGGACTAGGACTATATCATTTCCTTGTCGTACAAGGTAATGTATGTCGAATCCTATTGTATCCCTAATTACAAGGTTAGGCCCATCCTTTGTCCGAGTGGCCCTAATGCTTCTCATGAGGTACCTAAGGCCCATGGCCTCCACAGCAGCCCCTTAGGCCTTCACAGTTGAGTCACAGCTGATACCGAGTGCTCATCCTCCTTGGAGAAAGCTTCCCGAGTACTCGTCGTCCGAGTGCTTCTTCTCCAAGTCCTGTTTCATGTCAACTGGCAACGAGACTATGAAGAGCTTCATGGAAAAATATAAATAGTGTGCACCGAATAGGCGCACCTATTAGGTGTAGCCCCCAACTTTGTGTATAATTGTGAAACAATTAAACATAAAGTTAAAGATCTTTAACCTTTTAGTCTTTTTCGAGTAGTGTACTACTCGGAAATTAGACTCTTCAGCATCATGTCAACTGGAAGAATTTTTGCTTAGGGCAATTGTTGGCTAAGCATGTAAACCGAGTACCACTTCATGGATTTTAACTCAATATGTGGTCAGGCGTACTTGAAAGATACCTGCCTCCCCAATTTTAATGGAGACCAGCTGTCGATCCTTATAAGGATATATTCTCAATACCTGGTAAATAACTCAGATATCTGAACACATGTGTCCAGCAATTAGGCTTTCATGAAGCATATCTGATTATTTAATTTGTTTCTATTAATAGCATCTGCACTGTGATTTTAACACAACCAGCAGTCGGCTCAAATGAGCATGCCATTTAGAAACTCATATCTTGTGGCCCAGAACTGAATTAGTTGGCCAAGCCCACTTATCAGCACAGGCTCTATATAAAGCGGGGAGAAAGAAAAGATTCCCTCATCTTCTCCAATCCACCAATCATTTCGTCTTCCAGCTTCCGCGCCCAAATTTTGCGCTCCGCGTCGCTAGGGTTCACTATAGCTTGCGTCCCTCACTAGAGATTCGCCTAATTCTGTTCCGCCGCATCCATTCCAAACCTCCACGAATCTTTCCCCTAAATCTTTTCACCTCTAGCAATGCCGAAAGCCTTATTTGAGATCCCAGATATGACCGCCGGAGTTTGGCCGATGTCAGACTGCTGTCTGTTGAAGTTGAAGCTATTGGAGAAATGGTTGATGCTGCAGCGACAAAATGCCGTCCATTGGTGCACCGCAGAAGGGGAATCCAAGCCAGCGCCCAAATCTAGTGAGACCGTTGTCTTTACCTCGGTCTTTGATCGCGGTCTTGCCCTCCCTTCTTCGAACTTCCTTCGCCAACTTTTATCGTTTTATCAAATAGAGTTGGTGAATTTGAATCCCAACTCCATCATGCACATCTCCATCTTCGCCACTCTGTGTGAAGCCTTTCTAGGGGTCAAGCCCCATTTCAATCTTTTTCGGTACTTGTTCCATATTAAGCCCCAACCATCCAAGAATAAGATCCAAAACATTGGGGGAGCCGGTCTCTAACTTAGGAATGAGATGAAGAAAACCTATCTCAACGTTCCTTTGAAAATCTCCCTCAAGGGCTGGCACAGAGAATGGTTCTACTGTTCTAATCTCAAACCTTCTCTGCCCCCTTTCACTGGTTCTCCACCAACAATTCTGCCCAGCTGATCTTTAGTGCCAAATTATGAAGAAATGGGACAAGTATACCAATTGATGGAGAAAATCGACCTCCTGAAGATCTTGGGGCTAACTGGTCCCTGGGTGGCGAGGTGCTTCCTGAACCGCCGCACCAGGCCTCTGAAGGCCAAGAGCCATTTTGGCTAGCACTACCAAGGCAAGGATGATCCCAACCGCGAATACCCTCACATAGCCGACAAGAACAAGGTTACTGATACCCTACTTGGCTTCTTTGTCAATGGGGTAGTAGAGACTGAGGACATAGAACACGCCCCCACGCCCTATAGCCGAAGCAGGCCTCAGCCACAGGTAATCTTGAAAGATTGATATTGGATTGCCATCCTTCTGTGATGAATGTCTGTGAATTTCCATCTTGGATTGTTCTGCAATGCATGATGTATATCGTCGAAATACTTGTAGAACTGTGTGGAGTTTGATAATGACTCCCAGAATCAGCCGACCACCAAATCGAAGAAACGGCCAGCCAGTCCTTCTGCTGCCCAACCTAGCTCCAAGAGGGCTAGGAAGAAATCAATTGAAGACCCGGGCAAGAAGAGAACAAGCACACCGAGTGCAGTGCCAGGGAGCCTAAAGATCAAGGATCCTGTTAGTTTAACTCCCAGGCCACCAAGCCCAAGACCGGTGTCTACAAGCCCAAGGCCAGCACCGCCGACCCCAAGGCTAGCACCACCGAGAGCCTCGACACCCTAGTCGGCTACGTCAGGAACAAAGCCGACTGGGGCCAAATCACCATCACCAACTGCCACACCAACTGGCCCGACACTCGGTAGCTCTTCGCCGCCGAGCAAGCTATCAAGCCCCTCGCCGATATCTTCTGGAGCTCCCCTGTGGAAGTTTAAGACTTCCAAAAAGTAAGCAATCTTCAATCTTCTAAGAATCTTGAATGATGTGGTAGTGTCTTGATATTTGACATATTATGCAGGAAGCGAGTGGACATAGATCCCAAGGGGACTCGCCAACAACTCTTGTCGCCGAGCCCATCCCAACCGAGCCAGTACTAGTAATGTCACCTGCCGAGCCAGATGCTGCCCTAGCTACTAAAGCTGAAGCAGTCCTGACAGCAGAGTTACCAGCACCAGCCAACCAGGGAATGAATGCTGAAACTGCAGCCCCAGCCCTCGAGCAGATCGCCGAAGATCCTAGAGCTGCCGATCTCAAGGCCAGGACCCCATCGCCGTCAATATTGTTGCCTTCTGATGAAGGAGATCTCCCCAGGCTCGAACCTCCTCTGTGCAACTTCCCAAGGACTTTTCATTGGGTTACCCCTGAGGGAGTTGCAGAGAGCTACGAGCACGACGAGCAAGCAGCATTGAGGGAGCACGAAAATCTTATACATGTTGCAATCGCTGCGTCCAAGGGAGTCCAGGTATGTAGCGAATCTCGCCATGTTGGGTTCTTGACAGTTTCTGTTGATCTGATACTCTGCCATTTGACTCTGTTTTCCTCTGTTTTGTTCTGAGCAGAAGATCGTCGATCACTCAGAAAAGATGAATAAGGTCCTGACCGAGCTCGCCCCCCAGCTCCAACAACTGTGCCAGCTCTAGGTAGCCAAGGACAACCTGGAGCGGACTAGCCAAGAGAGGGAAACGTGGCTGAGGGGATCAGTAGACAAGCTCAGGGATGAAAACTGGGCCCAAGCTGAAAAGATCAGAAGTAAGTTTTCTATGTTGTCCTCCCGAGTGAAACCCGAGTAGATTTCTCTAGCATTGTTAATTCCTGACTGCCTTTATTGAGTCTTGACTGCGATCTTGAGTTTTTTACTGTTTTGATTCACAGCCCTCAAAGCCGAGCTGAAAGCCCATGCAAAGGAGAAGGAAAAACAAGATAACAAGCTGAAGGAAGTGGAGAAGGCCAAAGCCAAGGTGGAGGCCAACTATGCTAGTAAGTCTCCCGCTTGACAATGATCTTGGCTCGACTGCTTATGCTACAACTGCAACGAGCCAGGGAATTTCTCTAATCAATGCCTGAAGCCAAAGCGTCAGGGACCCAGGCCAGCCGTGCCAGGACAAAACAACTCCAACCTGCCCAAGACTCGGGTCAATCATGTCACAACCAAGGAAGCTGAAGTCGCCCCGGATGTGGTCTCGGGTACGTTTCTGTTAACTCAGTTCCTACCACAGTACTTTTCGATTCTAGTGCTACACATTCATTTATGTCTGAAAATTTTGCGGGAAAGAATGGGATAAGGGTAGAAAAGTTGGCTAACCCATTAATGATATGCACCCCTGGTAATCAAATGCCCTCCATCCTTTTTAGCCCTTCTGTTACCATCAATATCCAAGGGGTCCCATTCCAAGCCAACCTGATTTGTTAAAATCCAAAGATCTAGATGTCATCCTAGGGATGGACTGGCTAACCATATATAAAGGAATGATAAACTGTGCAAACAAGGAAGTCACCTTAACTAGTAACCTGAGGCAGAAAGTGGCAGTCCGTACTCCGCCAGTTGGATCCCTGAAAGTGATTCTCAACCAGGCTACCCTAGAAGAAATCCCAGTGGTGAGAGATTACCCGGATGTGTTTCCTGATGATCTACCAGGCATTCCACCCAAGAGAGACATAGAGTTTCGGATAGATCTGGTACCTGGAACAGCCCCCATCCACAAAAGACCATACCGAATGATGGCCAATGAGTTAGCAAAAGTGAAGAAGCAAGTGGAAGATTTGGAACAGAAAGGATTCATCCGACCGAGCACCTCACCATGGGGAGCGCCAGTTATCTTTGTGGAAAAGAAAGATCATACCCAACGAATGTGTGTGGATTATCGAGCGTTAAACGACATCACTATCAAGAATAAGTACCCATTGCCCAGGATTGATGATTTGTTTGACCAGTTGGAAGGAGCCACAATATTCTCCAAGATAGATCTCCATTCTGGATATCATCAACTCAGGATCCAAGAGAAAGATATACCTAAAACGGCTTTTGCCACTCGCTATAGGCTGTACGAGTGCACAATCATGTCTTTCGGGCTTACTAACGCCCCAGCCTTCTTCATGAACTTGATGAACAAGGTGTTTATGGAGTACTTGGATAAGTTTGTGGTGGTCTTCATTGATGACATCCTCGTCTACTCCAAGACTAAGGAAGAACATGAGCAGCATCTTCGGTTAGCGTTGGAGAAGTTGCGAGAGCATCAGCTGTATGCTAAGTTCGATAAATGTGACTTCTGGTTGTCGGAAGTGAAGTTCCTTGGTCATGTCCTTTCTATTGAAGGTGTTGCTGTGGATCCGGCCAATGTGGAGTCAGTCACCAAATGGAAACAACCCAAAACAGTTTTAGAAATACGGAGTTTCCTTGTTCTTGCGGGATATTACCGCAGGTTCATAGAGAACTTCTCGAAGATTGCCAAACCAATGGCTTGGTTACTCCAGAAGGATGTTAAATTTCAATTGTCATCTGAGTGTGAGCAGAGTTTCCAAGAACTGAAGAAGCATCTAGTATCTGCGCTGGTGTTGACTTTGGCTGATCCTAGGAAAGATTTCTAAGTTTACTATGACGCATCCCGACAAGGTTTAGGATGTGTTTTGATGCAAGATGGAAGAGTGGTCGCTTACGCGTCTCGGCAGTTACGGCCACATGAGAAAAACTACCCTACCCATGACCTGGAATTGGCCGCAGTAGTTCATGCATTGAAAATATGGCGCCATTACCTTATGGGTAATCGTACGGAGATGTATACGGATCACAAGAGTTTGAAGTATATCTTCACCCAGCCAGACATGAACCTCTGTCGGCGAAGATGGTTGGAGTTAATCAAAGATTATGATATTGGGATCCATTATCACCCTGGCAAGGCCAACATGGTGGCAGATGCTCTTAGCAAAAAGAGTTATTGCAATGCTTCCGAAGGACGACGGTTGCCTTGGGAGTTATGTGCAGAATTTGAGCGGTTAAGTTTAGGAATCGTCAAGAAAGGTTTCGTAGCAGCGTTGGAGGCACATCCCACGCTTATAGACCAAGTCAGAGAGGCCCAAATCAATGATCGTGACATCCAAGAGATCAAGAAGAACATGAGAAGAGGAAAAGCCAGTGGATTCTCTGAAGATGAACAGGGAACAGTATGGTTAGGAGAACGAATATGTGTGCCAGATGACAAAGAGTTGAAAGATATTATCATGAAAGAAGCTCACGACACCCAATATTCTATCCATCCTGGCAGTACCAAGATGTATCAAGATCTAAAGGAGAAGTTTTGATGGGCCAATATGAGACGAGAGATAGCTGAGTACGTCGCAGTCTGCGATATATGTTAACGAGTGAAGGCAGAACATCAGAGGCTAGCAGGGTTGTTGCAACCATTGAAGGTACCCTAGTAGAAATGGGAAGAAATAGGGATGGACTTTATCACTGGATTGCCAAAGACATCTTCAGGATATGATTCAATCTGGGTAGTGGTCGACAGGCTTACCAAGGTGGCTCATTTCATCGTAGTCAAGATTACCTATTCTGGCAGCAAGTTAGCAGAGTTATATATGGCACAGATAGCGTATTTACATGGCGTACCTAAGAAGATTGTATCCAACAGAGGTAGTCAGTTTACGTCAAAGTTCTGGCAGAAACTCCAGGAGGAGATGGGTACCCGTTTAAACTTCAGTACTGCTTATCACCCACAAACAGATGGTCAAACTAAACGTCTTAATCAAATCCTAGAGGATATGCTAAGAGCTTGTGCCCTAGACTTCGGTGGGAGTTGGGACAAGAGTTTGCCTTATGCGGAGTTTTCCTACAACAATAGTTACCAAGCCAGTCTTCAAATGGCTCCGTACGAAGCACTATACGTCGAAGGTGTCATACCCCGCTCTTGTGGGATCAAACGGGAGAACGTCAAGTTTTTGGAATCGACATTTTGAGAGAAGCCGAGGAGAAGGTAAAAATCATACAAGAAAGGTTACAAGTAGCACAGTCCCGTCAGAAGAGTTATGCCGATAACCGCTGAAGGGATTTAAGTTTTGATGAAGGAGATAATGTGTATCTTCGAGTCAAGCCACTACGAGGCGTTCATCGATTTCAGACCAAGGGAAAGTTGGCACCACATTTTGTGGGACCATACAAGATTCTGAGTCGCAAGGGTGAGGTGGCATACCAGTTGGAGTTACCTCAAGCCATGGTAGGGATTCACGACGTGTTTCATGTCTCGCAGTTAAAGAAATGCCTTCGAGTGCCTACAGAGGAAGCTAATCCAACACAGATCGAAATCCAGGAGGATCTGACCTATGTGGAAAAACCAGCTCGTATCTTAGAAACCAGTGAAAGGAGAACCAGGAATCGAGTGACCCGTTTCTGTAAAGTTCGGTGGAGCAATCATTCTGAGGATGAAGCCACTTGGGAGCAAGAAAATGAGTTAAAGTCTGCCCACCCTCACCTCTTTGCCAGTTCCTCCGAATCTCGGGGATGAGATTCTGTTTAAGGGGGGTAGGTTTGTCACACCCTAAAAAAATAATTTAATAAATAATACCTGCGAAAATATAATTTTTAGAAATTAATTAAAAGCTTAAAGAAGTGGTTAATAAAAATCCCAAATAAATTTCAATGTAAAAATGGGCCAAAGAAAATTTTATTAAATACTTCTTTAATTCTTGTAGTCCTTGGATTTTTCTGGGAATTATTTGAGCCGTGAAAGTATTTTTAATAAATCAAAAACCAAATCAGTGAATAAATAAATTGGAAAAAGGTTTTTAAACCCCTCCCGAGGCCATGGGCCGATTTCAGCCCATCTCTCCTCCTCTCTCTCTCCCTTGCCCACGGCCCAGGACGGCCCGCTCGCCCACTCTTTCTTTTTTTTCACCGCCAACAAGTGGACCCCACCTGTCGGGGCCGTCTTCAACCTCAGGCCGAGTCCGAGCCCGAGCACGCCGCCGCCCTCCTCGCAAGAAATCCGGTCGCCCCGCTCCTCCTCTCCTCAAATTGGTTGAGGGGAAATTCTCCCCTCTATCCCCGCCGCCAATCCCCTCAAAACCCGAAGCAAAACAGTTAAGATTTGAGCCCGAACTCGAGTTTCTTTCGGAGACCCGCCGCCACACGAGTCCGCCGCGGCCATAGCCGCCTTATCCACCTCGGACTCCTCCAATTGGCGACCCTATAAGAACCCCCGTCCTTCCCTCCGCGAGCCACCGCCCTTGCCCTAGCCCTAGCTGCGATTAGACCCCTCCGCCGTCGCCGCTGCCGAGTCCAACCATGACGCACCGCTGCTCGGTTCGTCACCACCCCTCGCCGTCAGTCTGGACATGTTCACCAAGAAGAGCTGCACCTCGTCCGCCACCCCGTAGCCACCCTTTCTCGCCGGAGCGCCGTCGCCGCCAAGTACCCGAAGGTCACAACCGCCTTTTCTCGTCGCCGGTGGTCAATTTGTCGCCAATCATCGCCGAGTGACCATGAGGTTAGTTCGTCTCGTCGAACTCTCCCTTCTGGTGCAAACCGCAGCTGCCGCCGTGCCCTGGATCGCCGGCAAGCCTCGCCACCCGACCCGCCGTCGTCACCGGTTGTCCACGTCATCGCCCCGTCAGCAACCGTGTCACCCCTCCATCCCCGTGGCTGCCAGATCGACGCCAGGTGTCGCCCATCCGTGCGCCACGATCGGATTTCATCTGAGCCGTTAGATCTAAGTTCATTAAATCCGAGCCGTCAGATCCAAATCCGATCCATCCTAGCCGTCGAAACCCATGAGCCGATCCCGTAGACTCGGTCTACGGTGGACTGCTCTATAATGAAGCAATAAATATCTTTTTCCTTTTCAAAATTAATTCATTATTGCATCATTAATACTTTAATAATTTCTGTAAATGGTTTTAATCGGTTTAAACTTCTAAAAATCATAACTAATTCATACGAACTCGGATTGAGGTTGTTCAAGTCTCTAAATTCTTTAAAAATTGAGATATATCCATTAAAAATATTCACATGTGCTATTGATATGTGCTTATGTACTATTTTTGCTCGTTTTGTTATTTGCTTATAGTTTTGGACATTCCGGAAGAGCCAGTTTATACCGAGGAGGGTTCAAAAGACTTTGCGGAGCAACAAGGCAAGTCACACAGATCCACAACCCTTTGAGCATGTTAATCCTATGATTTAAATCTTTGTTTTGATTCAAAAGTGCATTTATTTTATAATGACATCGGGAAGAGAAACACTGATCCTTGTTTACAGCCCGTTGTTTTGATACCCTACCTTTGTACCTATGGGATTAAGATGACTAGCTAGCTGAAGTACTGGTTAGCTAGAATAATTCTCAGTTGCTTAGCCCTGCTTAGAAACTGTAGAATCACATAAGATTACACATAAAATGATGATGGTTTTGTTCATGACGGTGGTCGTGTGAGACTGATTCTTAATAAGCAACTAAAACATGGATGAATGGTGGGTTGTGAGCACCAGATGGTTCTGTTGCTAGCGGTGCTCATGACAGTTAAGGACCGGTTCACAAGCTACTGTTGTGAAGCATTTACCGTACCAACCACAAGCCAGCATGGGCAACGGCTAGACTTGTAGTGTAGCATGTCTCAGCAGGAGACACCATGGTGTGTTTAGTTGATAGGTGGTAGTGTCAATAAATCCACAATGGCAGTGCCAACAAGACCATATGTTTGGGAGCCAAGAGTTTCTCTAGCCTGGAGGTTGGGCCACCTCTACTGGGGACTTGGCGGGTGGTCATTCTATTGGGCGTGTTATGCGACGAGTCCTGTCACAACTCCTTTTCGAGGTATTGTGGTGGTGCCAAGGCACATGGTGACATGTTGTGGGGTTGTGTCTTGTGGGTAAAGTTGTACACCTTTGGCCAGAGTAAAACTGTTCGAATAGCCGTGCCAGCGGTCATGGGCGAGCTGAATGATGTTTTTCGTGATTAGTCCCATTTATTAATTAATGTTTAAATGAGATATGAGACATCCAGACTGGGATGGTTTGGGCCTGTGTAGCCAGGTGGGCTGTACAGTGTTGATTTAATACTGCTTAATTGCTCTACTGTTTTAATTCTCTCTTAACTATTTAGTTAAATGTTGTTTATGCAAATTAGCCCTATATGCCATCCTTTGTTGTCCTGTGCACTTGCATATTTGCTGTGTGGTTTGTTGAGTATTCCATGTACTCACCTTGCAGTATCAAATCATTAGAAGAAGAATACTACAGTGAAGGAGAAGATTTGGAGGACTAGGATGGTTCCAAGTCAAGTTTGCCTATGGATTATGGAGACGTTGCTATCGTTAGTTAAATCTGTTATTTAGATTTTTTTTATTTGTTTGAGAGGTTCTATCTGCCTCTGTAATAATTATACATTCGTCACTTTATTCAATATAGATTTGTACTTTGTTATCAAATTTATCATTGTGTATCTCGGTTGATTCCTAGAAGAGGATTTAATACACATGTAAGCGTTTGGAATTTTGGGTGGAAATTCTGGGCGTGACAAAAACCCCCAAAATTAGGCGGAACTCAGATAGATCGGGTCTAGTGCTTACCAATTTGGAGCTCTCCGTCACCATTGGGCTGCGCTGGCCTTAGTTCCGCCTACGCGCGCTGTCATAGCATTAAGCCGGAACCTAAGCGGCATCAGATCTCCACTTGGATCACCGGGTGGCTTGGCACGGCCATTGCTCTGCTGTGTGCCGTCGCCGTCGCTGCTCGCCGAAGTTGTGCGCGGCATTAGCTGCCGCGCATGGGAGTCTCGCCGCCGCTCCGCTACGATGTCGCCGCCATCGCCTCGCTCTCGTTTCTCGCCAGAGAAATCAGGGAGAAAGAATGAAATGGGGATTAGGGTTAGGGTTTCGGCCTTCGGGATTTTTAATCCAAAGCAAAGCGATTTCAGCCGTCCAATCAAGTTTCAATGGACGTGATTAGTTTGCCGCCTTCTCCCATTAAATCTCAGTCGTCCATTACGCATCAGACAGCTATCGCAATTAAAGTTGCGGGATCAAATCTATCCGGCCATCAGATCGAACGGCTCAGATCAATCCCGCACGAGCCATCGTCGTTTTGGGGCTAGACTGGGCCGTCACCCGCTCGCCGTGCTCAACACAGGAGCAGGCCACGCTGGTTTGGGCCCCACGCACCGGCTATACAGTAACATGCTATATTCATTTTTTGGGCCGATTTGTTTTTCTTTTCTTCCCAGTTTGTTTTAATGCTTTTTCAATTTATGTAATTCATATAATTGTCATTTTATGCTAAAATATTTGCTGAAAAATTATGAGATTAATTTTGTTAGTTGCTTCAAGCTAAATGGAACCTCCGAAAAGTTTAGCTAAATGATTTTTCTTATGATATGAGTTTATTTTTACCAATGTCAATTATGAATTCATGTCGAATATATGGATAATTAGTTTTTCTTAATTATATTTTGCCCAGAAGTAATATAATTAAGGAATTTACCTAATTATTAAGTATGTAATTAATTAAACCAACATAGATTAATTACATACATGCTATACTTATGTTTTTTCTCATGATTTTTCAGCTCTTGGTTAGCTTAGAGAGCTTGAGCCCCTTGAAGGGACCAACTATGCCAAATGGAAGAGCACCGTGATGTTCAACCTGGGCATGTTGGATTATGATTATGCCATTAGAGAGGATCCTCCTTTGGAGCCTTTTACTACTATCAACAATTATCCTGAGTGAAGGAGACAGCATGAGAAGAAATTAACAGCATGGGAGAAGTCCACAAGATGTCTCTCATATACATAAGAGCAATATTTCCCCCGTTATCATTGGGGCTATTGTGGACTCTAATGATGTGAGGACGTACTTAGCTAACATTGATGAGAATTTTAAGAGTTCTCTCAAGACATATGCTAGTACAATTATCATGCAAATGATGACAAGCCACTATAATGGTAAGGGTAATGGTAAGGGTGGCATTAGAAAACATATCATGAAGATGTCTGCCATGGCTATGAGCTTAAGTCCATGGATATGACCATTTCTGATGGTTTCTTAGTTCACTTTATCATGAGTTCACTGTCTCCTGACTATGGCCCATTTAAGATTAACTACAACACTCAGAAGGATAAGTGGACTATAGCAGAGCTAATTTCTCACTCTGTTGAGGAGGAGGAACGCCAAAAGGCTAAAAAGCATAAGAAACAAGAATAGCTAAACCTCCTCAACAGTGCTGGTGGTGGGAAGAGGAAGTTCTATAAGGGGGAGAGCAGCAACTCCCAAAGGAACAATAATAACAACAACAACAACAAGAAGAAGCCCAACTCAACTCCCACTTAGGCTACTCAAAGTTGCCTAGAAGGGCAAGGCTCAAGTCTCAGCTATACCATTCCTATGCAAATTTTGCAAGGAAGAGGGTCATGCATAGAGAGATTGTCTAGGCTTCAAGGCTTGGCTCATCAAAAATGGTAATAATGTCGTTGATTTTGTTTCTAATGTTGATGAATCATTTTATATTGATTTTACCCATGATACATGGTGGGTTGACTCAGATGCCACTGTGCATGTTGCTAATTCATTATAGGGATTCCGTACCATGAAGACCCTAAAATGAGGGGACCGAATCCTAAGAGTGGCTAATGGAGCTTAGTTGAAGTCCAGGCCATTGGAGAGCTTTATCTTCGACTTCCTAGCGGCTTTAGTCTTTTACTTTTTTATGTTGTATATGCTCCCTCTATCCAGAGTAACCTTATTTCTGTAATGGTTTAACAGAGACCGGTTATGAGTGTAATTTTGCTAAGAACAAATGCATTATTAAGTATAATAATAATGATATTGGTCTTGCCATCATGCAAGCCAAGGTCTATTTACTCTTTTTAGATGATAAAGTAATGAATGTTGTAAATGCCTATAATGAAAATGAGACGTCTTCGAAATTGTGGCACTGTCGTTTAGGCCATATTTCTAGGGAGAGAATGGAGCGTCTCATTAAATAAGAGATACTTCACCCCTTAGATTTTTCAAATGCAGATCATTGCTTAGATTGTATCAAGGGTAAATTTACAAGAGCCATCAGGAGTTCAAATCCATTAGAAATAATTCACACAGATATATGCGAACCATTCTCTGTTACATCTATCTATTGATGGTTTATGACTCGTTTATAACTTTCACAGATGACTACTCCCGTTATGGATATATTTTCCCTATTAAGGAAAGATCTGAATCACTCGATAAGTTTAAAATCTTCAAAGTTGAAGTAGAAAATCAGCATAATGTTAATATAAAAGTAGTGAGATCAAATCGAGGAGGTGAATATTATGGGAGACATACTACTTATGGGCAAAGTCCTAGTCCATTTGCCCAATATCTTCAAGAGCATGGAATAGTTGCTCAATATTCTATGCCTAGAAAACCACAACAAAATAGAGTGGCAGAGCATCGTAACCGTACACTTATAGATATGGTACGCAATATGCTCAGTCATTCTAGTCTGCCTATGAATTTATGGATAGAAGCACTTAAAATAGCTGCACACATACTCAACAGAGTTCCCAGTAAGTCGATTCCCAAAACACCTTATGAACTATGGACTAGGAAAAAACCGACACTGAAATATTTACGTATGTGGGGCTGTGCTGCAGAAGACAAAATATTCAACCCACATCAAAAGAAATTAGATCCTAAAACTGTGAGTTGTCATTTTATTGGATACTCAGAAGGGTCTAAGGGGTACCGATTTTATTGCCCAGACCGTGTGACTAAATTTGTGGAAACTAGGCACGCGGTGTTCTTAGAAAATAATGAAGTCTAGGGGAGCTCACAAGAAAGGAAAATTAATCTTGAGGAAATTCGGACTAATGTTATACCGAAAATCCAAGAGAACAATATTCCAATTAATCATATTGCACCTCAAATTATGGCATCAACACCTCAAAATGAGGCGGTTGTGCAACAAAATGAAGTGACTCAGAATGGAGTAACACCAGATGAAAATTCTGATGATACACCTTTTGTTGAGAATACTAATGTTGAGAACACTAATAATTTAAATACAAATGCTCAACAAACTTCTGAGACACATAATGAAGAAATTCCACATGAATCCCCTCAACAAAAAGTGACCAATAATAAATCACTTAGAAGGTCACAGCGAGAGAGGATATCTGCTATCCCAAATTATTATAAAGTTTATTTAGGTGAAGATATTGGGAAAGCAAACTATCCCATCTCAGTCAAGGAAGCAATAATAAGTGATTATTCATCCAAGTGGTTTGAAACTATGAAAGATTAACTGAAATCTATGAGCCATAATAGAGTCTGGGACTTAGTAGAAATTCACCATGGAGCAAAAACAATAGGATGTAAGTGGGTCAACAAAACTAAACTTGACTCTAAAGTGAATATTGAAAGGTTTAAGGCAAGGCATGTAGCTAAGGATTTTTTATAGAGAGAGGGAATCAGTTACAATAAAACATTTTCTCCTATCTCTAAAAAAGACTCGTTCAGAATTGTCATAGCACTTGTTGCTCATTTTAACTTAGAACTCCATCAGATGAACGTAAAAACTGCATTCCTTAATGGTGACTTGCATGAGAATGTGTACATGGCACAACCCAAGGGTTTTGTTGTGGAAGGCAAGGAGCATCTGGCTTGCAGACTTACGAAATACATCTATGGACTTAAACAAGTGTATAGACAATGGTACCTTAAATTCGATGAAATAATTAAGAAGTTTGGATTTAAGAAGAATGAGGTAAATAATTACATTTATCTTAAGACTAAGGGTGGAAAATTTACAATACTAGTACTCTATGTGGATGACATCTTATTAGCAAGCAGTGACAGTAATATGCTACATGAGACAAAAGGATTCTTATCATCCAATTTTGATACGAAGGATCTCAGTGAGGCATCTTAAATTTTAAGCATTGAAATACATCGAGACAGATCTAACAGAGTATTAGGATTATCTCAGAAAGCTTATATTAGTAGAGTATTAGAAAGATACAATATGAGTAAGTGCTCTGCAACATCTACTCCGATAGTTAAAGGGGATAAATTTGGACTATTCCAAAGCCCAAGAAATAAGTTAGAATCAAATCAGATGAAATTGGTACCATATTCTTTAGCTGTCGGAAGCTTGATATATGCTCAAGTCTGTACGCGTCCAGACTTAGCATTTGTTACATGGATGCTTGGCAGATTTTAGTCAAATCCAGGATTAGACCACTGGACATACAGGAAGCCAGTATACATCTATGGACTTAGCATATACATCTATGGACTTAGCATTTGCAAGGCACTAAACATTACATGCTCACATACAGGAAGTCTGATGAGCTTGAAGTCCTAGGCTATTCAGACGCTGATTTTGCCGGGTGTATAGACACTAAGAAATCAACATCAGGTTATGTCTCATCCTTGCAGGAGGAGCAATTTTATGGAAAAGCTCCAAACAAACACTACTAACATCGTCGGTAATGCAAGCAGAATTTCTGGCATGTTATGAAGCTTCGGGGCAAGCCGTATGGCTTAAAAACTTCATCTCTAGACTGAGAATGGTTGACAGCATTGAAAATCACTCACAGTATACTACGACAATAAAGCCGTTGTATTCTATTCGAGTAATAACAAGTCGATTGGTGCTGCCAAACACATCGGCATTAAGTAGCATATTGTGAAAGATAGAATCCAGGATCAAACCATTAATGTTGAGCATATTAGCACTAAGTCAATGCTCGCAGATCTGCTAACCAAAGGCTTACCTTCCAACTTATTTAAAGATCATGTAGCCGGCATGGGATTAGCTAAATGCCTTTGAATTAGTGATCCTGGATATAGGGGCATTAGTCTCGACGGACTCCCATTAGAATTAGACAGAGTTCGTTCGAAGTCCTATGCTGAACTATAGGTACTAAAGTCTTGGTAGTGCACGACTTACTACCCTGATGTGTTACTTTGGGAAACTATTCTACTCTGAATGAATTCATTAGCCTAAAGATCAGGGGGAAAATTTTGGAAAATTTTGACTCTCGGCATGGAAACCAGGAGGTGATCATGGTGCGCAGTTTCCACCCGTTGCTGCACACGTAATCACAGCAACCAAATCACGATTTCCATAGATTTGCGATTGATTGGTAGCGCCCAAATGTTTCCAAATTTGGATCGCCCCCGACTTCCCTCAACGCTAAATTAAACAGGGTAGTGCAGCCGTGAGGAGGGATGCCTCTCTCACATTCATCTTCTCCTTGAAAACCCTAACTCTACTCTGATCACTTAGGCGCTAGAGGGAAGACGTGTGGCTGTCCTAGGGGCAGTGTAGGTGGTGCCCAGAGGGATGACGCCACCTCGCAGTTGATCGCCGACAAGCCAGCATCCTCACCCACACCACTCCTACATCTACTACACCTACATCGAGCACTGGAGCGGTTCGAGGGACTTCGTCCTCTACATCCACTCCGGATTTCACAGAGGAAATTGAATTCATCACCACGGCTTTGTCACATGCCGGTCAGTCATCTAAATTCCGCAATTAGGTGATCATGTCTTAGGCTAAACACTTAGATTAAGTAGATCATATAATCTACAAGAGCAACCTTTGGGGGAGTAGGGAGGCATGGAGGGCCTGGCAACGGCATGCACGGTGATTAAGGAACACGTGATCAGGCTGAGCAGCACAGGCGATGCGGTTTGTTAACAACGGCGACGCTTGGCGGACTAGGCGACGCGTCTTGGGTGGTGGGTGGATGCGCCTTGGGTCATGGGGACGATGGATCCAGCCGTGGTGGCACGACCACTCCATCGACAAACGGGGGAAGCATCTCTTCTACATCAGCGACCCCAACCTCATCCCTTCCTCGATAGGGCGGGGGTGCCGCACGGCGTCGGCGACAACAACAATCGAGCACGACAGGTGAGAAAGAGGAGGGAGACACATCGGCGGGAGGATTGGCGGTGGAGCCTGAGGGAGACAGAGAGGAGATTAGGATTGAGGATGAGAGGGATGGATGACACCTGCACAGGGACAGACACGGAGGAGGGCAGGGTGGATGATATGAGACGTTGGATTAACATAGATAAATATTAGCCGTTGGATGTGATGAACGATGTATGAAGAATGAGGATTGATGTTTTGCATTATAGGATAAACAATGTACGAAGCTCTACATTACAATAGCCTGCAATGACAGGTAAAAACACAACGTATTTTGCTTCTTTTACAAAGCTGTGGTATTCACCAAATTTAGGAATTAAAGCCATCGTGGTCAACCTTTTTTAAACGCAGACACTAAAAGTAAATGGAATACGGACATGTAAAATTTCTGTGAAGGTAAATTTAGTGTTGCATAGGCTGAATTGCTTAACTCATGAATCACGATAGTATAACCAGTCACCAGTAGTATACACTATATAAACTACGCAAATAACAAACATGTGCCTTTTGTTTGGATGTGTACAGATAAAACTCACTAGTGCAACTTAGATGAATCAAATTTCAGTCTATATTATACTGAAGAATATAGTAAGATTAATAGAAAGAGTTGTTAAAAGGCTTACCATCCTAGACTAAACTAAAACATCTGTATATACAATATTTTTTTTGTGCTTTTTCCTGTTGGATCGATTTCAGTCCTTGGTTTGGCCAAAATTCTTGTTGTCACCCTTGATACTCCCCTAGGCAATTTAATGTAGAGCTGTCCATGCAAGAATACAAGTTTGGGATGGTAAACCTCCATGTTTGCGTTCGTCTATCCCTGTGCATTGTTAATTGTCATTGCAAAACTGAGCCATATAGAGAACTACTTCACTTTGAACTTGAAAAGAAGAGAGAGATCCTCCAAGGGGCACAATGGGATCCTAGGAATAAGCACTCTTATTTCAATATGCTGACCACCAACAATCTCCGCGTCGATCACATTATTATGTAAAGCTCTAACCACTAGTAATTGTGCACGTGCACCGCACGTTCTCCACGTACGCACGGTGGTTCATTTCCATTCAATGATAAAACAATGAAATAAAGCTTCATTTTAATTTCCACTAGAGCTGGAAATGAAAAAAAACAATACATTACTGCATACAACCATAGTAAACTGTATAAAGTAGCAAAGTACAATAATGAACATAGAATCCAAGTCGGCAATAAATAAATCACTGAAAGAGAAGAAATTAAACCTCATTTTTATTTCCTTACACAATAAAATTAAAAGAAATTCAAATTTTCATTGAGTACAACCAAAGCAAACCCGTGCACACAGAATTATAATGTAGCGAAGAAATAAAGAAAAAAAATAACCTTACAATCGAGTCAAAAGTGGCAGCCCACATTTCATACCTATTAATATATTTTGCCCAATATAATTGGTTGGGGGAATGAGAGCCTGTAAACTTTATGTACTATAGCGTAGCTTTTCTTCACATTTGTTACAACCTTAAAAAAAATCAAGTGGAGGGCCAACAGGAAGTGAACCTGAAGAAATAAACATAAGATTGTGGTTAGTAGATTTCTGCATGAACATACATTGAAGTTGAAAATCAATCCAATTGATGTTCACCCTGGGTCATCTGATACTATTATTACCTCACCCTGGGTTTATCTGATACTATTATTTCCTATCAACTATCAAGTCCTTCTAAGAAACCAAATATATGTCATAGACATTTGTACAAATCAAAAGGTTATCATATATTGCCCACAGGCCGTGGAAACAGCTTAACATTCTCTGATTAAAGCTCCACATACATTTACAAATCACCAGAAAATGTTATTCACAAAACAAAATTATGAATCACCAGAAGTATTGTAGTTCAGTTTTGACAGGAAGGTATTACCAAACCTACTTACTCTGTGCTCCATCATATGTTTCGGAATAATATTTTCTTTCAAGGGTAGATTACTAATGCACTGAAAAACAAAAATAACAGTGCAGGATACATATTTTTTTTCTCAAGTGCCTAGTTTGCTATCATACATCAACAATGCAGCATCTTGCGGGGATAGCTCCTCTCTCTTGCCCTTGCCGTAGCTGCTTGCAAATGCCTTAGAAAGGAGTAATGTTGTGTTGTCAGCAGATTAAACCAAATCTTTCCCACCTATTCTTCTTTCGTAACTAAATACTGGTCGCAATCATATGACTAAAAACAAAATGTACTAGAACCCTTAAAATGTAATTTAATTCAGAGGTAAAAACAAAATTTGGAATCAGATTAGGAATTGTACCACTCATTAATCTACTGGAACCCTTAAAATGTAATTTAATTTTTTATTAGAGAAAATAACAATATTATATCCTAAAAAGTTACAAACAAAAATATATTTAGCTAGATAGGCTACAGATATGTCACCTACTTGGCCCTGGCTAACTGGCTCTAGCTTATTTTTGCAACAAGCCTAAACTGAAGCTATAGCAAGAAGTCCCTATAGCTTGCAGGTATTAATTGCTGGATGAATAATGACGAAACAAGACACGGCAGATCATGAAACCAGTAAAAACTATCCCGAGACGAAACAAGCTACCGTTACAATTTAATCAAAAGCTACATGTTGCAGTTTCCATTTACCACGTATACATCATTGCAAGTGTCAAGAGTAAGAAACAGGAGCAACACAGTTACCTTCTTGGTTTCTGGAAATATATTTGTCCGGTCACAAATGTAAAAATAGACCAGAACAATGCCAAATTCAGCCCTGCAAGAAAGTTAAAGGGCAAATGAGAATCAAAAGAACATCTCCTAGCCTAGAAGTCTAGAGTGGATAGAGTTTGTTCTGGATAGTCTTACATGGCTCTCAGTATACCACGGTTTTCAAGCAGAAAAGATTCTTCCATTGTTATAAACCTGCAACCCACAACCACATCGAGATATCACTTATCTACAAGACTGCAACGGCATGTGCTACATTCCTAAAATCTGTATTGCATTATGCATTCAGACATTACCGTATTAAATTAGCTTTGGTAGACATGTTCAGGAGCTTTGTAGATGGTGATTTTGACTGCCCCCCTTCAAGTAATACAGCCTTACCATCTACCTTGATAGTATCATTCTTCAAATTTGCATCTGAGTGACTGCAGATGAAACGAATGCCCGAATAGGGGAAATTAGGCCATGGATTTTTCAACATTTCCATGAAGTAAGAACTGTCATGCCAGTCTCATCACGAAAACTCTGGTTACATGCTTGAATTATTAGGAGCACTGGTGGGCAGTTGGGATCAAATGTATGCATATATACACTGTACATTGTAAACAACCAACTCTAAGTTCTAAAAGCTAAGTAAAAATAGAGTATCTGAAAAGAAATCTTGCACTTTTCCATACGATAAAGATTTCCTGTATTCTAGGATTTCGGAATAGATCCATCCAATGAGGCCAGGGAAAAGACCCAGCAAAAATGACACCTGCAAGAAAGGAAAAACATTGAGTTATCTTAGTTCATGGCAGAGCCAGACAATGAACTTAAGTAGTAGTGATGTTTATCAAAAAAATCAAATTAGGGAAAAAAATCAACATTTGGTTATTTGCACTGTCGTCGTAGCCACACCCAGATCCAACTACCCATCTTTATGATCACTCATTATAGATGTCATATATTTGTCCTGTTATTTGTTTTCAGGGTTCCAACTTTTTATAAAACCATTGATGATCTATGATTCATTTAATTTTGCTCCTTCACTTTGATGGTTACTATTTTGAAACAGTTATGATAACCTTAAGTTGACCACCTATTATTTTGAAACAGATTAACCTCGTAGGTTTCAGACAATACGCTCTAGATTTGAAACTCGGAACAGGAGCCGGCCTGAAAATCCAACCTTTGGTGACATCAGTTGAACCAAATTCATTCCTGTTCCAATCAAATATAAAGAGTGAATTAATGTAGAGGAACAGATGTCACCTTCTTGATGGCGACGCATCCGGCAGTGTTGTCCTAGATCTCGACACCACACTTGTTCTTCTTCTCCTCCTCCTTATTGTGCTCCTTGACCTTCCTGTCCGCCAGCTTGTCGTTAGCCATGTCGTGGTCCCCAAAGACCATGACTGGAGCCATCCCTTCCCCTTGACCTCCTTGGCCCACTTGACCTTGGTGGCGCCGGCAGGGGAGGCCTTGGACTCCCACTTCCACTTGCGGTCGAAGCCGTTGTCGTTTGGGGTGTCGAGCTCGGCCTCCCACTTGAAGGTCCGGTCGCCGCCGAGGGGAAGGGAGGGGTTGCGGGCGAGGGGATAGACGGAAGGGGGATAGACGGCGGCATAAGCGGGGCGGAGTCAATAGCGAGGCGTCAGGGAGGACGAGTCGACGGCCATGCGTAGGCGGCGGTGGCAATGCTGAGGCGGAGGCGGCGGAGACAGGGGCGGCGATGCGGAGGCGTAGGTGGAGGGTTTCTGGGAGGGAGGGGGTGAGGGAAGGGGGATTAGGGGCCGGTGGGGCGCGGGGCCGTCGAGGGAGGGAGGCGGTGGAGCGATCTGGACCGTTGGATAGATTGCACGCAGAAGATTTAGGTCGTTGAATATATCTCACAGAGATAGCTGTGGTCATGAGTAAAATGTTGTTGATGTATTATAGGGTACATTAGCCTCAGTCTATTGTATAAGTTATTGTGAGGGTTAAGATTCCCTAGTGCAAGTGGTGGGAGTCCATCCGACATGAGGGAATTAAGGAACTCATTGGACTAATGGTTTCTTGAGTCATCCTGGATTGAATTGAAGCTATAATAAATTCTTTGCTGGCATGGAAATCAGTCAATCATCTTTTCATTGAGCTCATCGACGTCATCATGCTATATGAGGACACCTCTATCCTTGCGACAAAAGAACAAGCATGTTGATGAGTTCAATGACAAGATGATTGACCGAGGGGAAAAAAGAATTTATTATAGCTCCTATTCAATCGAAGATGACTCTAGATACCATTACCCCAATGGATTCCTTAATTCCCACATGGAAATGGACTCGTACCACATGTATTAAAGTTGAAAGTAAATTGTTATGTGATTTTCTTAAGGAATGTTGACCTACACAAATGGCTTGTGCAATATGACGAGGCTAATGGATATAACTTTCTAGAATAATGTGATAAGTGAAGATACTGTTGTGGTTAGCATGCTAGAATGTTTATTCCTACGATCCCATTGTATCCTTGAGAAGAGATCTCTATTTCTTTCAAGTTTAAAGGGCAGTAGTTCCTTATATGACTCAATTTTACAATAACAATTAACAAGTTACAGGAACAGAAGATCCTAAACATTGGGTTTACCTTCATGAACCTATATTCTCATATGGACAGCTCTATATTGCATTGTCCATGGGAGTGTCAAGCGAGATAACAAGAATTCTAGTAAGCCAAGAACATAAGTTGATTCAATAGAAAAATGAAAAAAAAAACAAACAAACTTTGTCTAGATTTATATATAGCTAGAAGTTGGTTTTTTTTATAGAGAGAGTAGTAGACTTTGATGAACATGGCAATATCATGAACTTTGCCAGACTACTAAATGGACATATCTGAGCATTTGCCAGATGATTATCTGAACTTATCATGTCACGTACCTAAATTCATAATCGTAATTTTAACATTACCCGGTTTATTATTTTTGAGTTTATCCTGTGAGTTATCTAAATTATATCAGTTTGAACATGCCTTGCAATGTATTCCAACAGCATATTAATGTTCATGGTCATGACAAAACTTTAAAATTTAGTTAATCCCTTTGGTCACAAATAGGTGACGTTTGGAATGTATACAGTCAACATGTTTAAACTTTAACCATCAAAATCGCGTTGAATATTTTGAATTCAACTTCTAAAAATGGTATGACTAGAAATTTGTCTTTAAAAATGGTTTCCAAATACTATAACTTTGCTACACTTTCATAGATGTTATACTAGTAGTTACTAATAAAACAAGTGTTTTGGTGACTGTGTCACCGTCCAAAACATCGCTTTATTTTTGACTGGAGGGAGTATTTGTATGAACAAACAAGGCTGCTTCACTTTCTGCTAGCAGAGCATTAACAAAACCAAAGGTATTGCTTGCAGAACTTTATTTTTCATTGTTATTGGTCGCAAATTCACCTGGCCCATGTTTGGAGAGATTCTGGCAGCTGCAACTTCTCTCAGAATCTTCAGCTCCCCAAAAGTCTATATTCCCACCCAGATTCTGATAATCTATAGTTGTAAAATCCAGAAAATGAATTAGAAGCCAAAAGCAAGGAAACTTAGCTTTTCTAGATCCTTACCAGCTGGCTTCTCAATAGGTGCTTCTTAGAATCTCGAGCTTCTCCAAATAGGGTGTAACACCCTGAAAATTCAGTTAAGAAAAAAAATGAAATTTTGAATTTTTTAAAACTTTTTGCATCATGTCATGTCTTTGGTTGCTTCGCTTGTAACCGAATGGGAGTCGACTCAAATAACGAGACCAACAAACCAAAAACCAATCTAAAGATTAAATTAGCTACAACAATTAAGTCAGAAGAACAAGAACCAATGAATGGAAATTAACTATCCAACTAATTTTCGACCTAATCATATGAATAATAAAAAGAGAATAACTTTCAGTCCATAAAACACAAGTAAAGGGAAATTAAATACCCATTTAATTTCCAAACCATAAAGTGCACATACTACCTTTTGATTAAAATCGAATACAAATATTAATGGGAGCTAGCTGAACTAATTCTTGAAATTAACCAAATGGAATACTAAAATAATGGAAGAATTTATATCTCACCAAGGCCTAATCAAAATGCACACTAAAAAATAAATAAGTTTTCCTTCAACAAGAAATTTAGAATCCAAATTCAATTTGAATTCTCGATTTTCCAAGGGGCCCAAAATCAGTCTAATGTTGTGGGTCTTTTATTCAAAAATCAAATTCAAAATCCACCCAAGAATTCACTAAAAGATCATATGAAAATATCAAAAAATATTAAGCCTAATTGGGTCGTCTTCCTCCCTCCCTTTCCCCTCACAGGCCGGCCTAGCTCTCCCTCCGACCCAGCTACAACCATGATGGCCCAACTGATCCTTCCCTCCCTCTCCTCTTTCCCTCCTAACTAGGCCGGCCAAGCCAAACTGGCCTAGCCAGCCTAACTCGTCCGCCCTCTCACGCACTCCGGCCCAGTGCCACTACTCAGCCCAGCACCGTGGCCATACGTGCAAGCCAGGCCCACGGTCCATGACCCCTGCCCCCACCCTACGCACTGATGGCCCATGCCCTCCCATCCTCACGCGCGCCCGTTGAGTAGCCACCCCGCTGGGCCCCGTCCGTCAGCAGGTGAGCCATGTTGTGGGCCTCCATCCGTAGGACGCCATGCATCCATCCCCTACCCCGAGCCGGCCACGGGTGCCCACCACAAGCTCGACAATATGCCGAATTTTTTTATTTTTATATTTTCTTAATAAAATAATTACAAAACTATACTTTCGTTTCAAAAAATTACAAAAATATACTCCTAACGCCCTCTGGTATAAAATCGCCCTCCCAGAGGGCGATTTGATGACATGGCTGATGCATCGGTGTAAAAGATTGAGTGGGATGGTTATAGTAAGGGGCGAACCAAGTGCTTGCGCGAAGAAGCGAATCAATCAGAATGGAGACAAGGAAAGGAGGAGAGGCCTTTCTCAGCAGAAGGGTTTCCTATTCTAGCGAACCGTACCGGGTTTTCGACTGTAGTGTAAGACCCACGGGGAGAAGCTATAGCTTTGAGAGTTGCTGAATTAGTAGCTGTAGCTATGAGAAAGGAGTAGTGTTGGAGGAAGATTTAGGCTCGACATTAGTTGCCCTGGTGTATATCCCGGAGTACTCCTATGGCCGATCTGTCACCCATACATGAAGGCCTTGGCCCCGTCCCGTGTGGAGAATGCCCCCCTTACGGCACGGCTTAGTCTGTGAAAAGGAAGAGAGCATTACGAATTGCCGATTTTGTTAGTTAGGTTTGAGTTAGGAGTTAGAGTTTTTCCCCGGAAGTGGCAGCAGTTTATTAAGTAGAGTCGGCTCGGGCTCTGATATCAATCAATAGCAGCCAGCCAGTTAGTTGAACCAATGCCAGTTGACCGTGTGAAAGAAATAGATCCAATTGACGGTCACAGAACCACTACGGGATAGTCCGTGAGACAAGATCTAGCACTTTTACAAACGGCCCCCTGGCCGCCCAAAAACCGCCCTCTAGGAGGGCGGCAAGGGGGCCGCCTGCAAAAAGCTAGCCGCGGGGCCAACTATTTTACAGACGGCCCCCCAGGTCATTTCCGATCCGACCGCAGGCAAAGGACCGGTCCGACCAGCACCCTATCCCATTTACGCTGTTGGTACTGGATGCGGCCGGTCCGACCGGGTGGGGAGAGGCGGTCCGACCGGCACCCCCACTAGAATTGCTGGGCACCTGCAAAATGGCCACTTCTTTTGTTCTTTTTTTCGTTCTTTTTTGTTTTTTTTTGCTTTTTTTTGCAACTAGGAACTCAAGAACAGCAAAACCTTAGGAAGGTGCAGCTCAAACCAATGTAAGATATGGCCTATAGAAAATTGTGAGCGTGCTTTAAAAACCGTGCTGAAACTTCGGACCTCGAAAACTCAATCTTCCAGGCCGAATTTCGCAAAAAATTTTCGGACAAACCCGAAATCGGCCGAAAAGATTGAGTTTTCGAGATCCGAAGTTTCAGCATAGGTTTTAAAGCACGCTCATAATTTTCTACAGACCACATCTTACATCGGTTTGAGCTACACCTTCCTAAAGTTTTGCTGTTCTTGAGTTTCTAGTTAAAAAAAACACAAAAGGTGCCAAAAAACAAAAAAAGCGAAAAAAAAGAACAAAAAAAGTGGCCATTTTATAGGCGGCCCCCTAGCCGCCCAAAAATCGTCCTCTAGTAGGGCCGCAAGGGGCCGCCTGTAAAATGGCCAGCTCCGTGGCTGGTGTTTTGCAGGCGGCCCCCTTGCCGCCCTCCTAAAGGGCTGTTTTTAGATGGCCAGGAGGCCGCCTGCAAAAGTGCTGACGGCCGTCGGCCGTCCGGCCTGGCCTCCAAATCGTCCTATGGAAGGGCAATTTTATAAAAAAACGCCCTTCTAAGGGCGTTAGGAGTATATTTTTGTAAAGTTTTGAAACGAAAATATATTTTTTAAATATTTTATTAAAAATATAAAAATAAAAAAATTCCAATATGCCCAGCCGAAGCCCGCGTCGCGCCCATGCCACCGAGGCCAGCCGTGCAACGCTCGCTCCGCCGCGCGGACCGTGCTCCCATCGGCTCACCTCGTCACACTCTCACCCCGTCACTTCCCCACCTGCCATTCCCGCGAATCCCGGCCAACCACCACTTGCACTGCACCGTCTCCATCTCTGCCGACGCGACCACCGACCCCATGCCCTGCGCCAGTGACGCCATCCCATCCTCGCCTGCGCGCACACGTTGCCCACGCCGAGGCAACCCGACGCGCCCATGCCCTACGCCACACCTGCCCGCCCCGTCGCCATCGCCATCCCATACCGCGAATCCCGCCGGTCTCGCTCCACGCCGCGTCGCGCCACCCACTCCGCGCCAAAGACAACGCCACGCTGTCGTCGCTTCGCCCCTCAAACCATTCGACCGAAGCCCGCCGCAACCGCCCTCGGACCACCGGGAGGTCAACTCTCTCCCCATCCTTGGCACCCCCGACGGCCCCCTGGATCGTCGCCAACCTCGCCCCTCCCTCCACGACTATAAAACCCAGGGCTGCCGTGCTTTTTCTTCCCCCATCGCCATCTCACTCCTCTTCACCGCACCGATGCGGGGCCCCTGCCGCCTTCTGCCCTCCTGGAGCCCCGCCGCCCACTTCGACCCGAGCCGGGCCGCTACCGAGCTCCGCTTCGACCGCCGCTCGAGCTCTCCTGCATTGCCGCCAGTTCCACCGATCGCCGGAGTCCCAGCCACCGCCACCCTCTCCACCCCCGCTTCAGCTCACCACCGCCGCCCCTTTTCACCTCGGCCTCCGGCCCCGCTGCCGTCGATCTCCTCCACCTCGCCTCGCCCACCGAACAGGCTCTCACCATCGCGTCCACCTCCTCCGGCCACCGCTCCCGAAACCTGCCGCCGAACTAGGGCCGGTCCCCACCATCGCCATGCCCTGCCTGTCCTCTCTCGGTGGGGAGTAAGGGGAAGAAAGGGGAAAGGAGGAAACAACGAAGAAAGAAGAAGAAAAAGGAGAGGAGAATACGAAAGAGACTGACAAGTTGGACCCATGTGGGCCCCACAACTTCTAATCCCAGCACAGTAAGCACCTAACTAATCCCCTTTAGATCCTTTCAACGACAAGTGGGTCCTCTGTGATTAAAATCTAATTAAACGTCCGTTTGCAATCCCGTGTCACTTACATGTGGGTCCACACTATTAAGAAAATCTTTTTAAAACCAAGATTAGGTTATCTCTCACTGACCAATGGGCCCAAGGTCCCTGTTTGTCAACTGGACCAGGTCAGACTTTGACATTGGCCCCACCTACCAGCTACACATCACCTTTTTCCTTAAGAAAAATAATCCGTAGGACTTAGAACTCTCTGGCTGTCAGTTACTCTAATCCTTTCTTTAATAAAAGATTTGGAAAGTAAATTAAAAAGGATTTAAGGAATTGTTTCAATGAAGGAAAATTTAGATTAACTTTTGAAAAATTCATAACTAATTCAAATGAAGTCCAAATTGAGTGAAACTTGTCTCTAAAATTTTGTAAATTCAAGCTCTACATTTTGGACCAAAAATAATGGTTGTCACCAATACACTTTTTGCACAAATAGGAACTAAAAGCTAGTAGATAATTATTTTTTTGCATACTAAAAAGTTTCATTTAGATAAGTTATAACTTCGAATAATGGGAATAAAGCCCTAAACCATAAAATTTGCAAAAAAAAAAAAAAAACTACCATGACACCTAATATCTAAGTTATGGGAAAGATCCCAATAGTTTCTTATACTAAAATTTAGTTTTTGGTAAATGAAGGATTAAAGCAACACTAAAAATATTCTTAAAATATGCTAACCCATGCTTTAAACTTTGAAACATATAAGAACCTTGTTTTTCTGTTTTGTGAAGAAAATATAAATAATTTGCTAAGTGATCTTAAGTAAATGACCAATTAATGTACCTACATGTAATCTTAAGTGAAGTAAATACATGCCATATACGACTTTTATCTCAAAGAGAATTCATATGCCTGAATTGTAAATCAACACAATGTAATCCCATGGAATTTAACTTACTTAGGCATTGACTAAAAAATAATAGAAATCACCCAAAACCGTGTTGACATTTAAATTACTCCTACACATAAAATAAGGAATAAATGAAGTTTTTGAATTACTTTTCGATCTACCAATTCAACGCACCAAGTAACAACTTGCAAGTTTAATATTTCACAAAAGAGTTAAATCAACAAGATCGCAAGGCTATCCACCTAAGGTTTAGCTCTTAAATCAACAAATACCTTCACTAAAATGCTAAGAACAACATTTGTAAGGCCAAGTGCCTGTATGTGCCTAATTGTGCTAGTAAGCCTATAACTAACCTAAGCCACACCAAGGGTAGAATATAGCCTGCTACACCCAGATGCCAAGTGGTGGTTAACTTTTGATACATAGTTTGGCCACTAGCCTACCTTAGCTTCTAGATCGCCCTTGAGCCTTAGAATCCTTGGCCCTTTAGTTAATGCTGACAGTAGGATGTGATCACCCTCATCCTTAGCCCATAGGCTGCCTTAAATCCTATATCTGTGCCTTATATGATTGTTGCTTGATTTGGCTCTTCTCGCACGACTAGTTCGTGCGATCCATATAGCGGTGAGGAACGTGAAAGCGCCCTGGGGAGGAGAAGGTTTGATTGAGATTCAGTGAAAGAGTAATTTGGTAATCGACCGCCTTGAGCAAGACAAGTCATCACATCTTCCTCCTTGAGCATATTAATCCTAGTTTGTGAACTTATTTATTTGTGAAATAAGTTGCATGCTATGTTTTAAATGTGATCCCAATTATTGATTATGTCACCCTTGTATTGAGTAATTTATTCCTTGATGCCATGATAATAGTCGAGTCCCTAATTATATCTAATAAGGCTTAGCCGTGCCTAGTTGCACTAGGGTGATCGAATTGCTCTCCCTCATGTCTTAAATAAAAAGGGGACGATTGATTGGGCAATCACTAGGGTTACAGTGATTGGCGAGGATGGAGACATGTATTCCCATCCCGCACGAATGAGAACTGTTTGCAAAAACCAAAAACAAGAAAAAACTTATTTTGACCGGGGCGGCAGGAAAGAATTTGGGTGGTTCTGAGAATGGCAAGCGCCGACCCTGATCAATTAAGAACTGAGTCAAGAAACTATGCGAGAAACGAACTAAGTACGACAACATTTCTCGAATGGGTATAGACCTAGTGGATTAGGACTTCTGTGCGGGGCCGGTACCCCAGTCATCGGTTGGTTCTGCACGTGGATCGTGAATTGTTGTGAAGTGTTGAGAAATTATGATGCTAAATGACGTTGAACTTTATATATATATATATATATATATATATATATATATATATATATATATATATATATATATATATATATATATATATATATATAGTATTATCCCCTAACGATCTCGGGCCCAGGACTCTTCTCACCACTGGTAAGGTGGGTTGGTGTGCCAGGGGGTGCATGAGGGCTTATAGTCTATGGGGCGGGTACCGCAGCCATAGAGAGTCGGAAAAACCAGGCCGTGACAAGTCTCATGTGTTGAGACTCAGCTCATGTGTTGGGTACGTCACAGAGTGCGGGTAAAGCGTACATCCACTACAGTATGAGTAAATCAATCTATTTGAATAGCCGTGCTCGTGGTTAATTGAGCGTCGGGACTTGTACTACTCTTGACTAGACTCATAATTTTCTAAAATCGGTTAATGACTGGTTGGGATTATGGGATGTTGATGATTTGGATGGCTATTGCTATTATTCCTTGGGAAGCAATAGGACAATGAGTTGTAGAAATTGAATGATCAATGCCGGCAAGTCATTCCCGAGACGGTCTCAGGATTGGCAGATAAAACCTTCGTTGAGCAAACATTACGATATCAAAATGGTTTTAAGTCTATCTCGCTAGGTCATAAGTATTTATGAAATGGTCTTAAAATTAGCTTCACGCAAAATAACCTCAACCGCTCCTTGAATACCCTGTGCATGATAAGCATATTTACGTGGTGGCTTGTTGAGTACCTATGTACTCATGATTGCTCAATTATCATGTTTAGCAAAAGAACAGGCCATAAGAGAAAACCTTGCTAGAATGATCCACATGCTTAGTAGGATGGATGGAGTGCCAGTTGGCTAGGTCGTGGCCCCAGTCATCTGCCTATGGGCATGACGATTGGACACTACCACTACTCGTTTTCTGTTGCTATTACTCTAATAAGTTGCGGCCATTTCGGCCTTAATAAAAGTATAAGCTCATTTAGTATCATTTTAATTCATACTATGTTATGAGCTGGCTATGTTTTGTGTGTACCAACTGCTGATTCAGGGATTGGTACATGGAAATACAAGAGGTTTTCGGTTCTTAAAATCGGGGGCCGACTAATGACCAAGACTCTCCTACTCTTGTGAAGCTAGATCCAGTCCTCTATTCTGCGGACTAGGAACAATTATTTCTTTTTTTCCCTTTTACAAAGTGTTGTAATGGAGGATCGGATCATTGCTCGGCTTGTGGGACATGGCATCTAAGACTGCTCAACTCGGCGTATATTACTCTCATCCCAAACAACGAGGCGGTTTAGGTTAAGGGTTTTAGGTCTATTAGTCCGATTGACAATTTTGCCAAACTTGTTACCAAGCTCTTGGCGAACAGATTGGCTAGAAAGTTGCATTGTTTGGTTGCCACAAATCACAGTGCTTTCATTAAAGGAAGAGGCATACAGGACAATTTCATGCTTGTGCAGCAAACAGTGAGATTTCTAGATTAGCAAAAAGCAATATAGCGGCCTTCAATTTTGTTTCATGGTTGTTCTTGTTGTAGGTTGTGACATCGTGGGTTTGGGCCTTGCAGGATTTCAATTTGTGAGACTCTTTATACGTCCTCCACCAGCGTATTGCTCAATGGGCTGCCAGGAGGGGAAATTCAGCACCAACGAGGTTTATGGCAGGGAGATCCTCTTCCCTATATTGTTCATCATTACCATGGATGTTCTCAACGCAATTATTCAAAAAGCAAGTAATGAGGGCCTTCTCCAACCGCTTTAAAATCGCCCCCTTCAACATCGAGTTTCCCTCTATGTGGATGACGTTGTCATGTTTCCTGGGCCTCCTGCCTCAGATCTTGATATGATCATGGAAATTTTTTCGAGTCTTCGGCATTGCTTCGGGCCTCCAAAAGAGCGGTGTTACCCCAATCCAATGCTCTGATGAGGATATCACTTTGGTACAGTAGCATATGCCATGTGGAATCAAGGAATTCCCTTGTAAAATATCTCGGGCTTCCACTCTCCATATGGAAGCTGACCAAACCTTCATCGGGCTATCAAAGTTATAAACAAAGTTCGGCAGGGTTTTCTTTGGCAAGGAAGAAAGGAGGCTAATGGGTGCCATTGTCTGATTGCGTGGCCAAAGGTTTGTCGCTCTAAAGAACTTGGGGGTCTTGGCATTCATGATCTTAAATCTTTTGGCTGGGCCTTGAGGATGATGTGGCTATGGCTAGCTAAAACGCAACCAGACAAGCCATCGGTAGTTTTCCTTGTCCAGTTGCATGCATTGATCAAGTCTTTTTTCTTCGTCGTGATGACTGCCAATGTTGCCCCACGTTGTTTTGGATTGATAATTGGCTGCAAGGTAAATCCTTCGCTGCCTTGGCACCTCGCCTCTTTCGCTCTTGTTCCGAAGAGACAAGCGAATAGACGTACTGTGAGGGAATCCATGATCGAGAACCAGTGGACCACGTATATTCGCAACGCCCTTACTGTTGCTGCACTCTCCATGTTCATTGATATATTGGACTTGGCAACTGAAGTGCATCTTCAGTTGGAGGTACAAGATGAACATTGTTGGCGGCTCACGTAGTGTGGGCAATATTTGGCCAAATTGGCGTATGAGACTCTTTTCCTTGGCGCTATATCTTTTGAGCCGTGGGAGTTTTTTTGTTGTTGGCTGCACACAATAGATGGACATTAGACAGACTTGCTCTAGGGATTGACAATATATATTCAGCATATATTGACGAGCTGCGTCCTTTCCATGCAAGTTTGGTTCCTTCTTTTCTACCAATGTCGCCTCCCGAATCTCTCGCCACAATCAGATGATGTGTTTTGCGAGTGGTGGCTCAAAGTAAATGCTTTGACCTTCAGAATTTGAAGCGTGGTTTGAACTCGCTTATCGCGTTGGGCGCTTCGAAGTTGTAAACTTGTAATGACTGCACGTTCAATGGAGCCTCCCCTAGCGTGCAGCTTGTCGTCAGGCAGATTATGGACAAAGGACACTGATGGTGTTTAGCGGCAGCTAGGAGGTTGGCACAGCTAGATGTAGCCGCAAGTTTGGGTGGTCTTAGTTGTTTTGGTCAAGGTCGGCCACAGTTCGATTGAAGCGTATGTATTTTTGAGTGCGTAGTGTGTGGCTGTTAGTAAATATTCTTGTTATTCTTCTTAATGCAACGATAAACAGTTCTCATGTGTAGTCCAGAAAAAAAAATTCATTGTTACCTGTTAAAGCAATTTATGGTGTTAGCAAAAGTACCCTTTTTCTTCATTACGTGAGTTACAAAATATTTTCTCTGTCATTGTTTTTGATCCATCGTTAATGTGATCAATGTTAAGAGTATTTAATCCATTCGATGTATGATTATGCCAACGATGGTTCCACATGCACAGTACGTATGAACCTAGGAATCCACGTAGGCTTAATTTGAAGGTCAGTGAAGAGGAAAAGGAAGAGGAAGAAAGAGAAAGCAGATCACATAAAATGAGAAAAGCCATTGGTATATAATTAATTAAGTATTAGCTAAAATAGATTAATATGATTTTTTAGAATAACTTCTATATAGAAATTTTTTTAAAAAAACGTACCGTTTAGCGATTCAGAAAACGTGCTTATGAAAAACGAGAAAGGTTTTCACCTAAACTTGTAGATTTGAACTCTCCCTTAGCATGCATGCTAATCAACTATCACATAGGCTCTTGCGATAATTCCTTGCAAAAATAGTGCTCTTGAAACAGCCTCCCATATAAATAATAAATATAAACCTTATATAACTTAAGCAATCTTTTCAATTATTTCAAAAGAGCTGTTGAAAACCATATTGACGAGAGGAACATCATGTACCTGCGAACCTATTAAGGGAAAAGAAAAGGTAGCAATGACCCCAAGGTATCACTGCCATCCATCTAAACGAATACACTGAAGCAAATTACCTGCAAAGTTCACTAAGAAAAACGGAGGATGAACACAATAACATAATGCAAATTTAGAACCTAAGTAGCACTCAACTAATACTAAGTTTGGATGTCCAGAATGCAATTTTCACAAACAACAACGGATACTTTAAGCATTAAACACCCTCCATGCATTAAAATCGTCAAACCAGCTGGGTTAGCTTTGGCCATTTCAATTTTTTGCCAAATAAATTGTTCCCACCAAATTTAAAATGAAAAAGGAAAAACTAGCATCCTCGCAGAAAAAAAAAGGAACCAGAAGGAGCTCCATTTTGATTGCAACAAAGTTTTTTGTTTACAAAATACCGATGCCATGCATCCATCATGCATGAGTTATACTTTATACATTTCTACAGCTACAATGAATATGCCAGCTACTGACAAAAACAGGCTATAAGTAGTGGGTAAACCACAGGACATGAGGAAATTCATCGCAGATGATAAAAAGGGCGATTTTAAGCAACTAGACATTATGCATATATTATGCATTTGAACGTGCAGGCATAAAATAGATGGATTTTCACAATGACCGTCACTATTCCCAGCTAGATAAGCTGGGCAGTGATTGATAAAACTACGACGCACAGATTAAAAGCTGGAGTTTGAAAGAGCATTCACTTCTACCTAGCTTTGTCTCCATTGTAGTGGACAAAAAGATCCAGTACTGAACCACACCTTGATGAAGTGATCCACAGTATATTTTTCCTCAATTTTGCTCCTCAATTCAGTTGAACAGAACTTCTGAAAGCAGATAGCTCATGCCCATTCATGTCATCCTGAACGAACAGGGGGTCGCTAACAAAATAAGACTAGTGATCAAATGTGCACACATCCGTACGATAGAAAGAAAGCAATGTGTAACCCAAGAAAAAGCTTTAGAGAGATTCATTATGATTTAGCACAAAATAAATTAGAAAAAGCAGCAGACAACTAACTTATCTTATTGCTTGCAAGCTAAGATAGCTATTAAAGATTCTACTTCTTGCAACCTAACTCAAGCTCCCATTGTTACCTGAAGGATTCAACATTTAACATCTCTGTGAGGACACCAAATCTGATAGTGATCTATTTCAATGACATGAAGCAAGTAGACGGAAGAACCAGATGTTTAAATTACAATATACAGCACGAGCTACCAGGCAAGCTGAATCAAAGGAGGTCATTACAGATTTGAATAATATCAATATGCAACTACAACTGACAGATTTGAATAATATCAATAATGGAGCAAGTGAACATATAGCTCCTACTTTTCCTTAAATATTAAAAAAAAATGCTCCTGCACGAAAGAAGCTATTTATGCATGGGTATTATTGAAAAAAATAAAGACTAATCAGGGTTCGTTGTCTACCTGCCTCACAGTCAATCAGGTAAGCAAAAAAGAAGTATAAATTGGCAAAGAAAAGTTGGTATGCTAGTTTAGCACAGCATAGTAATTACCAGAAAAGGTTCAGTTAGAACTCCACAAAAGGAAGAGCCTGTCAGACATTTCATTACCTCCCTCAGAAATGTTTTTCGTATTGTACTTGTTCAAATTGTTCAGTGAGCTCAAAATGCATAAGAAAGATTAACTGCATCAGTTAGTCATACTAACTGTCCAAAAAAAACTCTAATGACACCTTGACAGAAAACCTCAAGAGCGACGAAAGGGGAAGTGCAACAGCGTGAGGAAGAAAAGAGTGAGGGTGTTTTGTGCATTTTGTGAAAACTGCAGTTAGCGGTGGCAAACAAACCCAATTTCCCTTTTCTTTGGTATTCTCACAAACTGCACAAATTTGCAATGGGCAAATAGGTAAAACTAACCAAGTAGCAAATTGTATGGAATATCCTTTTACAGCAAATATGTTTGCAATGGGCACTCATCTTATATTAAACCAAAATGTGAAATTGGATTTAAGACTAAATTACATGGATTTCTAATTCTCTCCATGTGCAAGGCTATTATGCCAAACAGAATCATGAACGGATTAAGGATTCACCGGAGTACATGACAACAATAGTAATGTAAAAGGTAAATCAGAGAAGTCAAGAGGAAACTGCAGAGGATAAGTATCCGTACAATGCATAATTTTTTGAATCTTAATTAAATTATATTCGAATAGCGCCAAAGGATTCATGTAACAGGAAAAGCAAGATTAAACACAAACCAAGTTAACTTACGTTTTGATCGATGCTGAGCTTAGTCCAGAATGATAAGAGGTACATTTGTCACAGTCTACAACTGTGCAGGTATGATCCAGCTATTAACTACAGAGCTTCATGGATCGTCAATAGTAGCTAGAAAAAAGATCAAGTGCAGATGGGGATGGTAGAACACGAATGTACAACAAAAAAGCATAGCAACAGAAGTAGGGTGTGTAACAAAAAAGCATAGCAACACGAATGTCAAATAATTCTAGTGGATGAGGATGAGATTCGAAAATTCAATAAGAATAAACAGCAAGCCTACCGGGATGTTGTTCCTTGAGTCAAAATCTGAATAAGTGAGACAAAAGGGGGAAGTCCTAAATCCGACAAGCTAAACCCTTCTAATAATTCTTACATGGTCAAGTGAAAACCTAATAGCTTTTATTGATTGACATACGATTTATAGTACATCGCTCTACAAACTAAAATTCATCATAATGGCACAGTGAATTGTTCAGCCTAGCCACTTCACGGTTTGCAACTATGCAACTGTGCTCTGCAAAGACTGAGAAAGTAATGTCAGTTATTGTACATTTGCAGGATAAATATGAAAATATCTAATTCCCACAACGATGGTTCTGCTAACAGATATTCATCAATGTGCTTATAAAAAGCTGTGTGCAGAAACTAGCTCACTTGCTCCATTATTGATATTATTCAAATCTCTCATGGTAGATCACTCTTATAAACTAAAAATTCACTATACAATGGAACCGGTGTAGCTAACGGTTAAGCCTGGCAGTTTGGCACATGACAGTTCGCAATTATGCAACTCTGCTATGCACAGAATAAGTAACATCAATTTTTTGGACAATTGCAGGATAAAAATAAAAAGCAGCAGATAAATGGGTTCTAGTATCGATATTTAGTAATGGGAAAATGCCGATAAAAAGCAGCATCAATTACAGATTGAAAAAAGACATGTACCATAATGATTCCATGTCATACCTACATCAATGCTTCCCTTGTTTCTTTTCTTTGAATGAACCTATGAAAAGGAAGATCAAACATACTCCCTCCATCCCAAAGTATAACAACTTTTAGCTATGTATTTGGACAAACAGAGGGAGTAATTAGCAAAAGTAAACCCTTAAGCATATTACCTGGATTAAAATCGTCGTCAATAGATTTTCTTAACCTTATTGTTTGAGATCTTCCAAACTGTCCAGCAGCAGTTTTATATGCTCTCATTTCTACCTTGAAAATGTGATCTTGAGTGGATGTATCGGGGCAAAAACGCCTTATTGTTTGAGATCTTCCAAACTGTCCAGCAGCAGTTTTATATGCTCTCATTTCTACCTTGAAAATGTGATCTTGAGTGGATGTATCGGGGCAAAAACGCTCAATGCATGACAAGACTCCATCCATGATTTTCTCATCCACCTCAATATTACTACAATCTCTGTAAAAATATTAGGGATTGAGATAGTGAGCCATCAAATGGAGAGGGTTATCAAGCTTTCCATTGGTATAAGTCAATGGCACCAACATAGGACTTGTACAGTATCTCCTTTTTGAAAATGCTCTTAATTGATTCCTTAGGATGCCGCAAGCCATAGAGGGGCCTTTTCTCTCCATCAATGACAAGAAGCAACTTCACTAAATGAGTAAATGTTCAAATACCCTCACAGCCAAAGTTACTTGCTTCCAAAACAAATTGGGTATCACAGTGGATGAAGCATTTTTGCCCTTTCACTGACTTTGATATTTTCAGATCTGCATAGTCTTCCGATGTTAGCATAAGCCACAGATTGTGAAAGTTTGCAAAACTGCACAAATTAATAAGTGAAAGTTTTGCATGCCGCTACTTTGATATCACAAATAAGTGAAAGTTTCAAATAAACTGCAGAAAGGCATAATTGGCATTCCAAGTAGCGGCATGCAAAACAGTAGGTAGTAATTACAAGTAAATACTCACAAAAGGTAAGACATGAACTTCCAGGTAGTACAGCAAAAAAAAGTCATCATACAGAACTAGAGCAACTAAGGCATGAATACAAATAGCGAGATTTACAGCAGGGCATCGTACAGGCAAGAGCAACAAAGGCACGGATACAAATAGTGAGATTTGCTTTAGTGCTTGGCTTGTAGAGGAATAGTACAAATAAAACACTATACAAATCTCTGAGATGTAGATTCTCGTTGAATTGTAACTCCAGCTTATCCTGATTTTCACAATCGGACCCTTTGGCTGGTGGATTGCGATAAATAGAATAAACTGATTCCAGACAAGCTCCTTGTGTTTGCTAATAAGAGCAGCAATGCTGGTGGCCAGAGATCACCTAAATCTATTGTAAAATATGCTAATAATCCCATGAAAGAGAAGAGTTATGTAATCTTCAAGTACCCATCTCGGAAGATAGACTCATTTGTATGCGGAAACAATGATAGCAATTTTCCGGCTAGTAGATACAGATACTGGAGTTGATTCAACAGCCAGAAGGGTGTCCAAGATCTTGTTTCAAGGGAAACATAAAGGTAAAAAGGCAAAATAGTAAGTGAAATATTAGCTGATAGCCTGACAAGACATACATTAGCATACTTCATGTCAACAGTGTCATCGCCAGAATCTTCTGTTTTTTGCCTCTTATGTGGATGCTCCTCATCTATGCCTAGACGTTGATCCATCTTCCCAAAATTGGATAACTTTACCCAGGCAAGGAATTCAAGTATTTGGCTATAGCAAATGGTACTTGTGGACTTGTGCTGCGTCTCTTGGCAAGAGATAGTACATGGCCTATTTCTGAACTTTTACTGGTCTTAATAAGCTGTAATTCTATGATATTGATAATGCTGCGCCAAGTAGACTTCTCCAAGTAATCTTTGGAAAGCCGCTAATGTTCTCTGCACGTCAATATATACAAAAGTATGCCTTTCAGAAATATAAATTATGGTTCTCACTGCAAGAAAGTACAGATCAAGTACAATCACCTTCTTCCACTTCAAGCAGTCAAGGATAGCTTGAGGTACATCTTTGATAGTAGGATAGCATTAGCAGAAAATTAATAAATCCCCAAAATATAGCAGTTTCTTTTTCATTGACCTGATTAGTTCAGTGGTTACCAGTTTTAACTATGTCATCTAATAGCTCCAGCCAGAAAGAGACACTTGATTCAAAGAATTTGTACGCTTTCTTGTCCCGATCTAAATGACTTTCGTCAATGCCATGAAGAGTTATTCTTCTTCAATCTCTTAAAGTAATGTAGAAGGATAAACAGAACTGCCTCAGGTGAAGTCTCGAGAAAATTATCCATTGCACTAGATAGCATCAAATTGTAGGGTCGAAACTTTTGTGTAATTGTATGAGAATCTTTTTAAGCAAGAGCAACAAATATTAGCACATACCCAAATAGTTGACTCTCAAAAGTTCGTATTATTTCTGGACCCTTTGTCACTAGTTTCCTCACAAAGACAAGAATGCTGAAAATATCAGAGTTAAAATCATGATGGGACCGACTGGTTCTAGACTACTATCATTGATAGAAAAGATATGCATAGGAACTGTACAGGTAAGCTGAAATTTTACTTCAAATCTGTAAATTTGAGTAGTGGATCATAGAAGAGTGATATGAAGGATAAATTGCCAAGAATAACTGGAACATCCAAAACACAAAGCAGAAAGTCTAAATGACTGTCGAGAACCTCAGATGAACAAGTTTCTCCAGTACAACTACCAGGAAGCATATACTTACCGATCTGTGATTCAGCAAGTTTAAGGATGTTAGCGTTATCTAGAAAAAAGGTGTAAGTACAAATTAATGATTTTGATTCAAAAACAATAAAATTCAAGTAGCCAAAGCATATTGGCCATGAGATGGAAACTCAAACCTACCACATCACTCTGCTTGCTATTTTGTAAAGCGAATGTAAGAAAATCGATCAACCGCGTCAAATGGTCCAAGTAGCCATCCTTGATGCAAATGCTGATTTGTTCAGAAAAACAAGTATATATCAATTGCAACTCCTTTTGAGCTAGCTCATCGCACAACCTACGAATCAGACCAGTTATGACTTCACGAATAGTAGAAGACCCTGTGTTTTGTGTTAATGCACATGTTACAAAAATGGAATTGTTCACATTACAAGCTAAATTGCTATAAAATGTGATGCCCAATAAAAAGAGCAGTAGATAGGTTAAATAAAAGAAAGTGCAAGTGTAAGTAATCAACACAAAATTATAGTAATACAAGTCATTGCGCAAAAGGTTATCTTAAATAGTACTCGTTTCGTCCCAAAATATAAGTATTTCTGGGACGGAGGGAGTAGTGAGGTTTGACTTGCTCAACAAAAACTCCATAACCCTTGAGTGAAAGCCTTTGTGTAACTTCCCCCCATGACATGACACAGCAAAGCAATTATTCCATCTATAGGAACAGGTGATGGATTTTTAGCAGCCTCAAGTAGAACTTTCCTTGCACCTAACAACCAAAGGAAAGAAGAGTTTCTTAGAATATAACAAGTGCCTGTGAAAACAAGAGCAGCGATCGTCACAATGCCTCCATTTTATCACATTGGTAACTCGGCTTAAACCCTTCAACTCACTTGGTTGTATGAATATTTTACTAAACAAGACAAGGGCTACGAATTCTTACATAAAAGAATATGCCTCCACAAATAGATCTACTAGGTAGTTACAATAAAAAAGTACTCTATCCCAAAATATAGCTAAAGATATGGTACAGAACCAGTTCAAGCATTTTTTCTCAAATACACATGAGAGTTGCACATCATATCATTAGAAGAAGAAAGGACAAAACCAGTCCAAGCTTACAAACAGTTTGACGCACCACAAGCGATGAAAAAGAACCAAGAAGAAACCTGACCACTTAAATGCAGAGCCAACAGCCTAAGCTCCTTAGCTGCAACTGTGCCCTTCAGGGCAGCCCCCTAGCCCTAATAACAGTATTAACTACTCCCTCTGATTTTTAATAAATGATACCGTTGACTTTTTTAACATAATATTTGACCATTCGTCTTATTTAAAAAATTTAAGCAAGTATAATTTATTTTGTTATGATCTAGTTTATCATTAAAGAAACTTTAAGCATGACTCTTTTTTTTAATATTTACACTAATTTTTTGAATAAGATGAATGTTCAAACGTCATGACAAAAATCAACGACGTCATTTATTAAACTAGTGGACTCTCCATTAAAAACAAACCCGTTGGGGTGCTTCATAATCTCCCAAGCAACAAGAATTATGAGAGAGTTGAGGTCTTTCCTTTGTTGCTTATCAACCAAATTCAAAGAACACCACCACCAGCTAGAGAACCCACTGGTATCTGGCTGAGGAGTGATACCCTGCGAACCTATTTTCAGAAATAATTCAAACCAGACCTAACAGTAAAAACACAAAAAGATAAAGAGATGTTGAATGGTTTCATGGTTTCATCTGCTTGATCACAAAGTGGACAAGCAGCAAGGTGAGAAACACCTCTCTTGGCCAACCTACCCGCCGTCCAACATCGATTAAGGAATGCTAACCAAATAAAGAATTTACAGCGAAGCGGTGCCCATGATTTCCAAATCCTCTTCCAAGAGGCAAAATGAATTGATCTGACAAAAAATGCTTTGTAAGCTGATTTACTTGAATACTCTCCATACCTTCTAAATTTCCAAATGTGTTGATCTTGTACACCATGTTGGAGAAGGAAACCTTCCTGCATATCCCAAATCTGTAAATATTCATCAAATGCTCCAACTGTAAGGGCCCCCTTAATATCAGACACCCATTTTCAATTATTTAGTCCCTGGATCACAGTCCCTGGTTTCACCACTCAGCGAGGGATCAGAGCAAATAAAAGAGGAGCTAACTCAGCAATAGAATGGCCATGTAACCAGGAATTGGTCCAAAACAACGTGTTGCTACCATCCCCAACAAGAGTAACAGTGGCAAATTGAAAACATGGGCCTGACATTGGGGTTTTTTTACTGTTACTAATTTAATTTTTTTTTTAATTTACAAAACTAATTTTTGATTTGAATCATTTGCAAAACTAACCTCTTGCCGCCCTGGGCCACGGCGGTATTTAAAAACCACCGTGGCCCAGGGCGGCGAATGGCATCCCGTCACCCGGGGCTAACGGCCCCGGCAGCCGTTAGCCACGGGGAGGCCACGTGGATTCGCCGCCCTGAGGGACGGCGGCGAATGCCCCCAGGGGGCCAAATGCAAAATTGCATTCGCCGCCCTGGGGGACGGCGGCGAATGCAAGGTGGCGAATGCATAGGACCGTCCGCACAGCGATCGGATGGTCCGAATCTAGGGGGCCGCCTGCAAAATTTTTTTTTTCTTTTTTTTTGATATTTTTTTCTCAACTAGCAACACGAGAATAGCAAAATCTCGTGAAGGTGCAGCTTAAACCGATGTAAGATGTGGCCAATTATGAGTGTGCTTTAAAAACAGTGCTGAAACTTCGGACCTCAAAAACTCAATCTTCCCGGCCGAATTTCGCAAAATTTTTTTGGACAAACCCGACGAAGTGGGCGGGAAGCGGATGTAAAATTTTCTGTAGATGTCCGTAGAGTACTTATTTGTCCGATTCCGAGACCGTATGCGAAAGTTATGACTGTTTTAAGGTAGTTAGCGCGCGTTACAATAATTTGCCGTGGATTCGGACCGTCCGATCGCTGTGCGGACGGTCCTATGCATTCGCCGCCCTGGGGGACGGCGGCGAATGCCCCCAGGGGGCCGAATGCAAAATTGCATTCGCCGGCGAATGCAATTTTGCATTCGGCCCCCTGGGGGCATTCGCCGCCGTCCCCCAGGGCGGCGAATCCATGTGGCCTCCCCGTGGCTAACGGCCGCCGGGGCCGTTAGCCCCGGGTGACGGGATGCTATTCGCCACCCTGGGCCACGGCGGTTTTTAAATACCGCCGTGGCCCAGGGCGGCAAGAGGTTAGTTTTGCAAATGATTCAAATCAAAAATTAGTTTTATAAATTTAAAAAAAAATTAAATTAGTAACAGTAAAAATTCTGACATTGGGGGTGTACTTCAAACTGTAAACCAGCCCAAGATCTTGATGGATCGGTCTTTTGGAGCGAAAGCCATCTCATGTTAGCGACCATCCAAGAATTTTTAGATCATGAATACCTAGACCACCAAATTGGATAGGCCAAGTAACCAAGCAACTGCCACCATTGGCCTGCTCTTGGCCTTCCAAAGAAAACCCGACCGTAATTTATTGATCGCTTCGAGAATCCATTTTGGAAGATCCATAGAAATAATTTAATATAGGATTTTGTAAACAATCATTTAATATAGGAGCAGCCGTAACATAATCGGCTGACCTGCCTGATTAATAAGAGATGCTTTTCACCCGGGCAAATAAGTAGCAACCTTGTCAATAAGTAGACATACACTGCCCTTGGAAGGTTTCCCGGACATCCAGCTAGTATAATCCCTTTTCCAGCTCGGGGGACGCGTGGCAAGCTATCACACCCAAAAAAAAAAATTTATTAATTAATACATGTGGAAATACAATTTATAGAAATTATTTAAAAGCCCAAGGAAGAGGTTAATAAAAATCCTTAACAAATTTCAATATAAAAATGGGCTAGATAAAATTTTGTTAAATATTTCTTTAACTCTTTTAGTCCCTGAAATTTTCTGTGAATTGATTGAGCTAGGGAAGTATTTTTGGTAATTAGAAAACCATTTCAGTGAATTAAATAAAGGAAAAAGGTTTTAAAAACCCTTCCAGCCGCTGGGCCGGATTATAAGCCACACGCAAAACGAGAGAGATCATTAGCACATGATTAATTAAGTATTAACTATTAGAAACTTGAAAAATGGATCTATTTGATTTTTTTAGAGATACTTTCATATAGAAATTTTTTTAAAAAACATATTGTCTAGCTATTCGGAATGCATGCTTATGGAAAACGAATAAGCAAAAGCTGTAAGCTTTACCGAATAGGGCCTTAGCTTTTGCTTTTTACCGAAACATCAGAGACAATAGATAAACAAACAGAAATACTAGAAAACGACATACCATTGAAACGATTTAGACATGATACCTGGCTATCAGGCCTAATACACATGGGTATCAGATCTAATACCTAGGCATTTTTTTAGTCTCTCTCGTAAACAAATTTAGAGGACTACATAGTGTGCCATTAAAAAAGGTATAATTAAATGAGAGGTAACATCCGGCCAATCTGACTGGCTTAAAATCATCAACTTCATAACAAATCTCAATCTCCAATATCCATAAAACTTATAAATATTTATACTATTTATATGACTATCGGTATAATTGAATATTATCTAAATATGTTAATACCTTAGAGCAATTCTAGATTATGTTTAGGAAAAATACCTCTCAAATACTAAAGAAACTCTTAAAAAACTAGTTAAATAAGTTGGATACAAACAATATTATTAATATGTAATACAATAATTGTTTTACTCCCTCCGTTCTCGAATAATTGACAATAACACTATTCAAGTTTAAATTTTAACCACTTGTCTTTTTTAAAAAGAAATTATAAATACTTGAAAATATGCTACATTATTGGAGTATATGATGTCATAAATATAATCATATAATTTCATTTATCATAATATAATTATTAAAAAGTAACTTGTGGTCAAAGTGAGAAGGCTATACTTCATACTGACAATTATTCGAGAACGGAAGTAATAACTCATGTAAAAAAAATCATAAATAACATATTACATAGCACGGGCACATGAGCTAGCTGTTAGTATTTTAGGTGCAAGAGTTAGTGGCTAGAGCTAAAAATGTTATTATTGAAAATAGAGAAGAATGAGAAAACAAGACGATGGAATCGTGGAAGAATATAGTGTCAAATTTTTAGTTTCAAGCTGCATTGCGGTAAAGAACAAACCTTCATTACAAAATGTGAAATTTTAATAATATTAGTGAATTGTTGATAAATGGGAGTATATATCATACCATGGTATGAGCAATTTCTTCTCTCCTATGTGTGTGGCTGGTGACTAACCTCCTTTTTTACTCACCTTCTCTCAAAGTCATCATATCATGTTCAGTTGAGAAATCTCAGTTTGAATTCAATGGAGAAATGATTTGATTAGATTATTTTCTATGGTAGTCCACTTACATAGGTAACCGATATTTATTTGGATTAGCTACAATATTTGTGGTTCAAATCTTATACTATAAAATTCATATCTTTCACTTTAAATTCCATATATTTATACTATAATTTTCAAATCAATCAACATAGTTTGTTAATGCTCGCTATATAGGAGAATTAGGAAAAAATGATTGATTAATTCAGAGAAAAAATATTAGTGTAAATTAATATATCTATAACTAATATAAAAATTGATATTGATTCTGTTCGTCACAATTTTTCGTCGTCGTATGCTTTGCACATCGGTCGTGCGTCCCGAGTCCACGTTGGAATTTTTTTTATTTTTATATTTATTTAATAAAAAATTTACAAAACTACATTTTCATTTCAAAAATTTACAAAAATAGACTCCCGCCGCCCTTTGGGAGGGCGATATGTCTGAAATCGCCCTCCCAGAGGGCGATATGATGACGTGGCTGACGGCCATTGGCCGGCGGCCCACGGCCGTCAGCCATTTTGCAGGCGGCCTCTCGGGGCACACAAAAACCGCCCTCTGAGAGGGCGGCAAGGGGGCCGCCTATAAAATGGCCGGCCCCCGGCCGGATTTTTACAGGCGGCCCCCTTGCCGCCCTCTGGGAGGGCGGTTTTTAGCCCGGGCAGTATAAAACCCCCTCCCAGACTCCAAAAATATCATAAAATTCACTGAAATTACAGAAAAAAAGAAGAGAGAGCTGAGAGCGAGCCTGAACGAAAGCAGCGAAGCTCTGTCAGCTTGCTGATTTGTCTGCAGGTAAAATCTATTATCTCTTTGTAATTTCTATTTCTATGCATAAATTGATGTAGTATTGTACTGGTTATGTATATAGTACTATATGAAAATAAATTGTTACTCGTAGATCTGTAGGTCTTTAGTTAATGTGTTAGATGATTTAATTTTTGTAGAGATGTGAGGAGAATATTGGTATCTAGTTTAACTGTATTTTTTTATCAACAGAAATGTCAAATAAGGTGATATTTCAGTTATTTCACGGGCAAGGGAATGTTAGATATGGTCCAGAAGGGGTAGATCTGTCGGATTTTAGTTCAACGGCTAAGGGGATTGATAGACCAGCTGAGAGAAGTTTTGGGTCAGTGTACAACTGGCTGATGCGAGGGTTTCGATTGAACCCCGAGCTCAGCACAATAACCTTGTATGTAGTAGTCAGTCGTGCAGTTGAAGGTTTTTTTTGGGAACTGATGCCGGTGGATTGCACTGCCACTTGGAGATGGTATGTGAAGAATGCATTCCAACGTGGTTGGCCACTGGGCATACTTGTGTCGATATATGAGAAAGAAAATACTGCTGGTGCAATGCCCGTGCAAGATGATGAGGGTCCAAGTACGGCGGGAGGTAATAGCGAAACAATAGAAGAAAATGAAGAAGGGAATGAAGGAGGGAATGAAGAAGATAGACAGCCAACAGGTGTGGCAGATGAGGGAGAACAAATCAACAGAATCGTCGAAGAAATGGATAGGGAAGATTCTGAAAACGAGCAAGCAGAGCATGATGATTCGTCTAATGAGGACACCATGATGCTTGCAGAATGGAGCAACCAGGACTTCTCTAGGCTTTCTATCTCTGAGGGACATCATGTGTCATGGGAGTACAAGGAAAATGAGGTCATCCAAGGAGCTAAGTATGCATATGTAGAGGATTTAAAGGAGGCAGTAAAACAATGGGCCGTGTCACTTCAAAGGGAGTTCTCAGTCGTGAAGTCAAGCAAATCGGTCTATGAAGTAAAGTGCATGAAGGATGGGTGTCCATGGCAGGTGCACGCATTCAAGGGTAAATGGAAAGATTATTGGCATGTTTCAATCGTGACGGAGCATTCATGTTATTTACCCGGTGTTGAAAAATATCACAGAAACATGACATCTGCATTTGTTGCGACAAAGATGTACTCCCATATTATTAACAATATGGGGTACGAACCAAGGTCAATTGTTAGACATATTGAAGAGAAATTTAAATACATAATTAGCTATGCTAAGGCTTGGAGGGCAAAACAGAAGGTTGTAGAGATGAGATTTGGCACATTTGAAGCATCCTATGATAATTTGCCTCGTCTGTTAGGCTGTATTCTTCAGAGGAATCCGGAGACGTGCTACGACCTAAAAGTCTTTCCATCAATTCACCATGGTAATAAAAGTGTGTTGCAATGAGTATTCTTTGCATTAGGTGCTTGTATTCAGGCATTTGTCTATTGTCGTCCCATCCCATCCTCTGCATCGATGGGACATTTCTGACCGGAAAGTACAGAGGACAGATCTTAACAGCAATTGGAGTTGATGGAAACAACCAAGTTCTACCAGTTGCTTTTGCTTTTGTTGAGAGTGAGAACACTGATAGCTGGTATTGGTTTCTAGAAAGGTTAAGTCTGCAGTTGTACGGATGAGACCAGACGTATGCCTTATACATGACCGTCACGCCAGCTTGCTGCGTGCAATTGAGGAATTGAGATATGGATGTGTTGAGAAGGGATACCCACCAAGGTGGTCTGATGTCCAAAGCAGATGGTGCATGCGTCATATGGGTGCTAATTTCTACAGACAATTTAAGAATAAGCACCTTATGGATCTTTTTAAGAGGCTTTGCACCCAGAATCAAGAGAAGAAATTCAATGAGCTTTGCAGGAGGTTGGATGAGCTGACCTCTAAACAAACAGATGAGCAGTCCAGGAGGGCTACCATTGGAGGGGATGAGGCTCCACAAGCTCTTGAACCTCTATCAACTGACGGACCTCATATGAGAAGAAGGTCTGCATCCTCAGTTAGAAAATTTTCAGATTGGATTGAGAATGAGCCAAAGGAGAAATGTGCATTGTTGTATGACAAGGATGGTTCTCGGTTTGGCATAATGACCACAAATTTGGCAGAGGTTTATAACTGGGTGATGCGTGGTGTTTGAGGGCTCCCACTTGTTGGCATAGTTGAATTTATCTTGCATAGCACATGCAAGTACTTCAGAGATCGGTTCAGAGCAGCTAGGCCCTTAATGACGGACAATAATATTTTCTTTGGCATACTACTGACGAAGTATCTGCAAGATAAAAGTAAAAAGGCCCGAAGACATCGTGTTCTACCTCAAGGCACACAAGAACACAGATTTGAAATATTGTGTGTCGACAAGGGCATGCGCGGAATCTTCCGTAAAAGAGTTGTGCAGGAGTGTGTGCTGAAGGAAGACGGGACCTGCAAGTGCTCGTGCCGAAAACCTACTCTGCTCCACAAGCCATGCTCTCACGTTATTGCCGCGAGCGGTGAGTGCGGGATAGAAGCACGCTATTTTGTCTCACCTTATTTCAGGAAAGAAGCAATCTATAATACCTGGAGCGGAGAGATATACAGTTTCGGTATTGCGGGTACATTTACTATGGAGCATCCTCAAGCTATGTACATTCCTGATCCAACAAAATGCTTCCCTGCAGCTTTCGCTACACCGTACCTACATCCCTCTGGAGCTAGCACATCGACGCATGGAGTGTACCACAGCCGACCACACGCGCAGCTGGGCATGACAATTGCCCCTCAGGCCACCACAGGAGGTCCTTCAGGTTATATCAAACTTTATTTTTGCCTTGCAAAATTTTGGTTTGCAATTATCAATATTTTGGTGTACATGGTTCTACTGTTGTTGACGCCGAAAACCCGCCAGGGGCCGTCTGGCATCTGGGTGACACGCGAAGGCCTGGGAGATTTGCTTAGCTCCAGTGCAGGTCCTAAAGTATTGAGGTTCGTAGGCGTGCCAGTCAATTTGACCCAGCAATTGACAAGGAGATAAAGAAATTAGATCACCGATCCAATCGGCCAGTAAGCCGATACGGATTCCTTCCAGCCGATCACCGTTAGCTCTTGTACCAAAGGTAATGCCCGTGCCCAGGCCCTCGCTTGTACTCGTGCCCGGGTCCTTGTTGGTCCTTGTGTCCGGCTACCAGCAGTAATTGCACAATCGGCTATCGGCCGATACGGACTGATATAAGCTCCTCGTAGCCGATAGCCGATAGCACCTGTGTATCGGCTAGGAAACCGATAGCGCTATGAGCAAATAGATAAGATGTCAGTATAACATATGCATCGGCTAAGAGCCGATGATAAAATAGATAAGCAAGATAGTAAGCCAGCCGACTGCCAAGGAAACACATGTGCATCGGCTATAAAACCGATGATAATATAGATGACCAAAACAGTAAGGATAATACAGTCGGCTTTATAAAAAGATAACCTATCAGCTAAGCACTCCGATAGAACATCGCATATACACCGATCGGCTCGACAAGGATAAATCTATTATTATCGATCTAGTAGTTTAGACCTAACTGATGCAGCATAGATCGATAATAGTAAAGGAACCTCAACGAGCCGATAAACCTAATGCAACTGTGATGTAATAAGATAACTTACCGGCTATACATTCCGATAAGACGCTTGCGCAAAAACCATCAACCTAGCAGGAACAACTTATCGCGACAGTCTAGTAGGTCGGACCCAACCGATGCAGCACAAACTGACGATAAGCTACTCCCAATAAGCTGATAAGATCTACGCACGCGTGATGTGGTATACCTGATCGGCCTAAGAGATCGAACCGAACCGATGCAGCCGTAGACAGGGCAGATACACCTGGGTAAGGGGTGACGAGTCTTACCCTCTCGCAGGAGTTCGGACCTAACCGATGCAGCCCCGCTCGAGAAGCAAGAACCCGTCGAAAGGGTGGTGATGCGCCGAATTTGATTGATCTGTGTGGATGATTTACAAGGTACCCGGGCATACGTATATATACCCCGAGTTATTACAGTCCTAATAGGACACGACACACGAATTTCCTATCTATAAAAGGAAAACTAACAAGTCCTGATCGGACACGAGATCAGGTTTCTCTAAAAAGTATTAAAACTACCTAATTTACAGATAAGGTAATTGACTGCCATAACGTGGTCTTCACGATTCCTTCCCAAGCTCGGATTCTTCTGGATTAGTTTCCAATGGCTGATATCGCTTCTTTCCTTAACCGAACATGGTAACGACCCGTACCAAATTTTGGCGTTAACACATGCCCCCCAATTTCGGAGTTTGTTATCAAACTTCGAAATTCTTCTGTTCGGGCCTCATCATTCCTTCCTGGCCTCCTGAAATCGGCTTTCATGAACCGATACCTTCTGTACTAGGTGTGCTAGGCTCTCAAAGTCTTCTGATGAAAATCTTTCCTTGATCGGAGCCAACAAACCTTGGAATGCTAACTCGGCCAGCTGTGCATCATCCAGATTTAAACTATAACATCGGCTTCTAACATTACGAAACCGTTTCGTGATGTTAGAAGCCGATGTTATAGTTTAAGTCTGGATGATGCACAGCTGGCTGAGTTAGCATTCCAAGGTTTGGTGGCTCCGATCAAGGAAAGATTTTCATCAGAAGACTTCAAGAGCCTAGCACACCTAGTACAAAAGGTATCGGCTCATGAAAGCCGATTTCAAGAGGCCAGGAAGGAATATTGAGGCACGAACAGAAGAATTTCGAAGTTTGATAACAAACTCCGAAATTGGGGGGCATGTGTTAACGCCAAAATTTGGCACGGGTCTTTAGCAGATTCGGTTAAAAGAAAATCACAGATGACCGGTGAAGATTGGTCCAGAGGAGACCGAGTTTGGGAAGAGACCGTGAAGACCACAGTATGGCAGTAAATTACCTTATCTATTAATTAGGTAGTTTTGATAATTTTTTGGAAACCTGATCTCGTATCCGATCAGGGCTTGTTAGTTTTCCGTTTATAGATAGGAAAGTATGTACCGTGTCCTATAAGGACTCCTGTAACTCGGGGTATATATACGTATGCCCAGGCACCTTGTAAACTATCCACACAGATCAATCAAATTCGGCGCATCGCCACCCTTTCGACGGGTTCTTACTTCTCGAGCGGGGCTGCATCGGTTAGGTCCGAACTCCTGCGAGAGGGTAATACTCATCACCCCTTACCCAGGTGTATCTGCCCTGTCTACGGCTGCATCGGTTCGGTCCGACCTCTTAGGCCGATCAGGTATACCACATCACGCGTGCGTAGATCTTGTCAGCTTACTGGGGGCGATTTATCATCAGTTCGTGCTGCATCGGTTGGGTCCGACCTACTGAGTTGCCAGCGATAAATCGTTCCTGCTAGGTTGATGGTTTTTGCGCAAGTGTCTTATCGGAATGTATAGCCGATAAGTTATCTTATTACATCACAGTTGCATTAGGTCTATCGGCTTGTTGAGGTTCCTTTATTATTATTAATCTGTGCTGCATCAGTTAGGTCTGAACTACTAGATTGATAATAATAGATTTATCCTTGTCGAGCCGATCGGTGTATATGCGACGTTCTATCGGAGTGCTTAGCCGATAGGTTATCTTTTTATAAAGCCGACTGTATTATCTTTACTATTTTGGTCATCTATATTATCATCGGTTTTCTAGCCGATGCACATGTGTTTCCTTGGTAGTCGGCTAGCTTACTATTCTGCCTATCTATTTTATCATCGGCTTCTAGCCGATGCACATGTTATACTGACAGCTTATCTATTTGCTTATAGCGTTATCGATTTCCTAGCCGATACACAGGTGCCATCGGCCATCGGCTACAAGGAGCCTACATCAGTCCATATCGGCCGATAGCCGATGTGCAATTGCTGCTGACCCGGGCACGAGCACAAGCGAGGACCCGGGAGCGAGGACCTGGGCACGAGGACCCAGGCACGAGCACGAGACCCGGGCGCGGATAGCTGGGGCCCGGACAAAGTTTTATCATCGGCTTTCAGCCGATGCTCAAGCATTCCTTCGGCAATCGGCTAGCAGGATTCTTATTGGCCGATTGAATCCCTGAGCTAATATTCTCCTTGTCAATTGCGGGGTCAAATTGACTGGCACGCCTACGAACCTTAAATATTTTAGGACTTGCACTGGAGCTAAGCAAATCTCCCAGGCCTTCGCGTGTCACCCGGACGCCGAACGGATCCCCGGCGGTTTTTCGGCGTCAACACAGCTGGAATGAGTTTTGCTCATGGCAATTGTTGGCCAAGCATGTAGTCCGAGTACTACTTTATGGATCTTAACCCAATACGTAGTCAGGTGTACTTGAGAGATACCTGCATCTCTAATTTTAATGGAGACCAGCTTGTGATCCTTATAAGGATATATCCTCAATACCTGATAAATAATGCAGATACCCGAATGTGTACACTCGGCTGTAGGCTTAGCATGATACATATCTGATTATTTGATCGGTTTCTGTAGGTAGCACCAGCACTGTGATTTTAACATAGCCAGCGAGCGGCCCAGATAGAGCGTGCTACTGTAGAAACTAATGTCTTGTGATCCAGTACCGAATTGGCAGGCCCAAGCCCACTTATCAGCATAGGCTCTATAAATATGGGGAGAGAGAGAAAAGATTTCCTCATCTTCTCCAATCCACCAATCGCTTCGTCTTCCAACTTCCGCGCCGAAATTTCACACCTTGCCTCGCTAGAGTTCGCCATTGCTAGCTCTTCCCTCTTGAAACTCGGGCGATCCCGCTCCTCTGTGTCCATTTTAGGCCTCCAGTAGCATTTCCCCCAAATCTCCTCACCTCTAGCAATGCCGAGAGCTTCAGGAATCCTGGAGGTGTCCGATGAGGCTTGGCCGACTTCGGATTGCGGCTTGACCAAGTTGAAGTACTTGGAGAAACAGCTGAGGTTGCAGAACCATGAGGTCATCAATTGGCGTCTGGCTGAAGGGGAATTGATCCCGGCACCCCAAGGTGGTGAGACTGTAGTCTTCGCCTCATTCTTTGACCGGGGTCTGTCTCTTCCTTCTTCGGATTTCTTGCGCCAACTTCTTTCCTTTTATGAGCTAGAGCTAGTAAATCTGAATCCCAACTCTATTATGCAAATCTCTATATTTGCAACTTTGTGTGAATGCTTTCTGGGTGTGGAACCCCCTTTCAATCTATTCCGATACTTGTTCCACATCAAGCCTTAGCCCTCTAAGAACAAAGTCCAGGTGATAGGGGGAGCCGATCTTCAGCTTAGGAATGAGATGAAGAAGATCTACCTCCATATTCCCTTGAAATCTTCCCTTAAGGGTTGGCATAAAGAGTGGTTCTATTGCTCTAATCCTGAACCACGTCTGCCCCTTTTCACTGGTCTGTCCCCGGAGGTTGTGCCCAGCTGGTCATCTGTGCCAAGCTTTGAGGAGATGGGCCAAGTATATTTGTTGATTGATAAGATTGACAAGCTGAAGAGTGCTAGTTTGACTGGCCCCTAGATGGCCAGACGCTTTCTGACCCAGTGTATTAGGCCACTGAAGCTAAGAAGCCACTTCGGCTGGGATTACCAAGGGAAAAACGATCCCAGTTGAGAATATCTAGATCTGACTGACAAGCATAAGGTGACTGACATCTTGCTCAGTTATTTCGTCAATGGAGTGGTTGAGACTGTAGATGTAGAGCGTGCCGTCGCGGCTTACAGCCGAAAAAGGCCTCGCACAAAGGTAATATTAGAAGTGTTGCCAATCTGTGATGAATACTTGTAGATGTGTTTCCTGGATTACTCCGCGATGTGTGATGTATATTGCTTGAACCATTTGCAGGTATGTGAGGAGTTTGACGATGACTCCCGAACTTTATCGGCCGTCAAGTCGAAAAAGAGGCTATTGAGTCCTTCTACTGCCTAGCCCAGCTCCAAGAGAGCTGGGAAGAAACCTATTAAAGACTTGGGCAAGAAGAGAGCTGGCAGGCCGAGTACCGCGGCTGGGAGTTTAAGGATAAAGGACACCACCAGCGTAGCTCCCCGGCTGCCGAGTCCAAGGCCGTCCTCCCCAAGCCCGAGACCAACACCGCCAGGCTCAGCAACATCGAGCCCAAGGCTGGTGCCGCCGAATACGAGATTGTCAGTGTCAGGCCGAGGAGCGGCGCCGCCGAGTGCTTCGGCACCCCAGTTGGCCGTACCAGAGATTCGACCGACCAGGAGTAAAACGCCACCTCCGATTGCCGCGCCAACTAGCCCGATAGCCGGCGGCCTTCCACCATCAACATCTGGAGCCCCCTCGTGGAAATTCAAGTCCTCCAAGAGTTAAACAGTCTTGGTCTTGATTAGTGTGATAATGTTTTGATACTTGGCTCATCGTGCAGGAGGCGAGTTGACGTAGATCTAAAAAAGACTACGCCGACTGCTCCCGTTGCCGAGCTAGCCGCAGCCGAGCCAACACCAACAAGATCATCTGCTGAGCCGGCGACTGCCTCAGTTGCACAAACTGAAGCTGTCCCGACAGTAGGACCGCTAGTGCCGGCTGACCAAGGGGCAAATAGTGAAGCTATTGCTCCAGCCCCTGAGCGAGTCCTCGAAGCCCTAGCAGTGGCTGAGTCAGGAGCTAGGACCTCGTCGCTATCTGTGTCGTCATCATCGTCGTCTTCAGAAGAGGATATCCCCAGGCTTGAAGCCCCTCCTCATAGGTTTCTGAGGATATTCCACTGGGTAACCCCCGAGGGAGTCGCGGAAAGCTACGAGTATGATGAGGAGGCGGCGGAGAGAGAGCGCGAAGTCCTTCTTCGTGCTGCAATCGCTGCATCCCGGGGAGTCCAGGTATGACTTGCGCCATATTGAGTTCTTGAAAATCTTCCATGTTTTGGTTCTCTGCCTCTTGACTCTATTTTGCTCTGTTTTTGCTCCGAGCAGAAGATAGTCGACCACTTAGAGAAGGTGAACAAAGTCCTAACCCAGCTTGCCCCCCAGCTCCAACGATTGGGCCAGCTCCAGGCCGAGAAGGCCGACCTGGAACGGTCTAGCCAGGAGAGGGAGACGTGGCTGAAGGGAGTAGTTGACTAGCTTAGGGATGAAAATTAGGCTATAGCCAAGAAGATCAGAAGTAAGTCTCCTGTATTTGTCTTCCTGAATAAATCCCGAGTGCACTTCTCCAACCTTGTTGTTTCCTGACTGCCCGGTTAAGTCTTGACTGTAATCTTTAGTTCTTGACTATTCTGATGTACAGCCCTTGAAGCCGAGTTGAAGACCCAGACGGAGGAAAAAGGACAACAAGAACTTGAGCTGAAGAAGGTTAAAAAGGATAAAACTGAACTGGAGAAAGCCAAAGCCAAAGTAGAGGCCGACTATGTGTTGACGCTGAAAATCGCCGGGTCCCGGTTCGGCGTCTGGGTGACACGCGAAGGCCTGGGAGATTTGCTTCACTCCAGTGCAGGTCCTAAAGTTTGAGGTTCGTAGGCGTGCCAGTCAATTTGACCCTGTAATTGACAAGGAGGAAAATGTTAGATCAATGAGCCAATCGGCTGGAAGCCGATCTAGACTCGTTTCATCAGCCGATGGCCGATGCACACTGTAGCACTTATACATCGGCTTAGGTCCGATGACGGCAAGAACAATAATGTAATAATAAACAAATGTCATGCTAGCCGATCATCGAAGGGATATTCGAAAACCGGCTATAAGCTAGATAAAATAAACAAGTATAATGCATAAATAAATCAAATAGATCCTAGCTGATCATGATCTAGTGTTACTGGTGTTGTTATGAAGGTATGCCAGCACCCGGGCCCTTGCTCCCAAGATCTTCGTCCGCTATCCGGGCCCATATACTGGTCCTTACCCGGGCTCATGCCCGGGCCCTTACCTGGGGTCGTGCCCGGGAACCTGCTTGTACTTGTGCTTGGATCGGCAGAATAAACCCATCGGCTAGCCCTTAACCGATTGTGACAATAATACAGGCAAGAACATATAATAAAATATGCAATAACGCAAATCATAAATAATTGATAAGCTAGCCGACCGCTTAACGAAGCGAACACAGGGTAAAACAACAAATAAATGTAGTCGGCTTTAACAGGTAACTTATCGGCTAAGCGCTCCGATAACACCATCGCACAACACCATCGGCTTATTAAGAGTAAAGCTATTATTGTCAGTCTAGTAGATCGGACCTAATCGTTGCAGCACAGACCGATAACGATAACAATGCCTCAATGAGCCGATAGATATAATGCGATCGTGATGAAAATAACTTACTGGCTATGCGCTCCGATAAAACGTCTGCACACGATGCATCGGCCTAGCAGGATCGACTTATCACTAGCAGTTCAGTAGGTCGGACCTAACCGATGCAGCACGAACTGGTGATAAATCGCTCCCAGCAAGTCGATACAGCCTGTGCACGCGTGATGTGATATACCTAATCAATCTATGAGATCAAACTGAACTGATGCAGCCATAGATAAAGTAAATATATCGTGGTAAGCCGACTACCATAAACCAACTAGAATATCGGACCTAACCGAGGAAGTCCTAGCCGATTGGTAGTCGGTGTGACGAGACTTACCCTCTCGCAGGAGTTCGGACCTAACCGATGCAGCCCGGCTCGAGAAGCAGGATCCCGTCAAAGGGGTGGCGATGCGCCGAGTTTGTATTGATCGTTGTGATGATTACAAGGTCCCCGGGCATACGTATATATACCCCGAGTTACATGAGTCCTTATAGGACACGATATATGATTTCCTATCTATAACAGAAAACGCTAACGAGGCCTGACCGGACACGAGGTCAGGTTTCCTAAAAGAGATAAACCTTTTCCTAATAACTATAGTAATTAACTGCCATGCGCGGTCTTCACGGCTCCTTCTCAGACTCGGTCTGCTTCTTGGATCAATTTCCATTATCCGACTGCAACCGTCCTCTTGACCGAATCTGATACAGGTCCTTACCAAATTTTGGCGTTAACACTATGAAAGTAAGCCTTCCCTCTGACAATAACCTTAACTAATCCTCTTGTTACTCCAACTGCAAATTTGGCTGACAAGCATATTTGTCAATGAATATGAGCAGCTTCGAGAGCCAATGCCCAAACCCAGTTTCAGGCCTTTGTAGCAGAGATTAAGGTTGTCAAGGAGTCACGGGAGATTCTTGCCAAATCCGTGAAAAGGCTCCTTGACGTTATGGATCCTCACTACGTCGGGACTAGCTCCAATACAATCTCCTAGGTGCATGCGCGTCTCGGTTGTCGATGTTTTACACCGGCAATATGAATATAGGACTACTCGTCGGATCGAAACTCGGTGGATTGCAAAGGAACACGGGGAGGTTTATACTGGTTCAGGCCCTCGATGTGAGGTAATACCCTATGTCCAGTTGTGGTGTATTCCTTTGAGGATGTATGTTTGCTTCTATGAGCTTGTGCCGTCAGGGGGCGGCCTGCCTCCCCTTATATACTAGGGGACAGGGGTACAAGGTAGGAGTCCCAATCGGATTACAGCCAAGGGATCTCCTCTTAGAAATATAATCTACCCGACTAGGACTGTATATTCCTTATCATACAAGGCAAAGTCTGCCGGGTTCTACCATACCTCTAATTACAAGACTAGGCTCATCCTCTGTTCAAGTGGCCCATATGCTTGTCATGAGGTACCCGGGGCCCATGGCCTCCAGAGCAGCCCTTGAGACCTTCATAGTTGAGTCACAGCTGATGCCGAGTGCTCATCCTCCACGGTGAAGTTTGCCCGAGTGCATTGTTCCCAAGTACTCTTTGTTCGAGTGCTTCTTCTCCCGAGTCCTGCTTCATGTCAGCTGGCAGCAAGGCTATGAAGGGCTCCATGTAGAAGTATGAATAGTGTGCGCCGAATAGGCGTACCTATTAGGTGTAGCCCCCGACTTTGTGCTTAATTGTGAAAACAATTAAACATAAAGTCAAAGATCTTTAACCTTGTAGTCTTTCCCGAGTAGTATACTACTGGTATATGAGACTTTTCGGTATCATGTCAACCGGAAATAATTTATAGTCTTTGCCGAGTAGCATGCCACTCGTATATGAGACTCTTCAGCTTCATGTCAGCTGGGAAATGTGTTTTATAGTCTTTCCCGAGTGGCGTCCCACTCGGAAGTTAGACTCTTCAGCTTCATGTCAGCTGGAAGAAATATTTATAGTCTTTCCCGAGCAGTGCACTACTCGGAAGTTAGACTCTTCAGCGTTATATCGGTTGGAAGAATATTTGCTCATGGCAAACATTGGCTAAGCATGTAAGCCGAGTACCACTTTATGAAATTTAATCCATTATGTGGTCAAGTGTACTTGAGAGATACCTGCATCCCTATTTTTAATGAAGACCAGCTTGTGATCTTTATAAGGTTATATCCCCAATACCTGGTGAATAACACAGATATCTAAACACATGTGTTCAGCAGTCGGCTTTCATGAAGCATATCTGATTACTCAATCAGTCTCTGTTGGTAGCACCAGCACTATGTTTTTAACACAGCTCGCGAGTGGCCCAAATTGAGCGTGCTACTGTAGAAACTCATATCTTGATAGCTATTACCAAATAAGCCGGCCTGAACCGACCTACCTAGCGCAGCCCTAGAAAAGTAGCATCCATCGCATGTCAGGATGAGTACTCCAGCGTCGGTAACCTTAATCAGCCAGAGGAATCCTTGTCCACAAGCCTTTTCGACTTATGTTCTGGATGCAGCATGGTAGCCACAGATGTCCGAGTGGGTATATTGCAGGATCTGCTTGCCCTCCTCAGGTGTGACGTAGTGTATGAGAACTCCGGATATGCTTTGACGACATAGGTCTTCTCTGACCTTGGTAAAGCCGGATATGGTACCAAACCTTGCATTAGCATAGGATTCGGCTGGCGACCCTCAGGGGGCGTACCTTACCCAACCGAGTGGTACCCGAGTTCCAACTAGCGCCGGAGGTCGGTTATTAGCCGAATAAGGTACCCGAACCTTGTATTAGCATAGGATTCGGCTGGCGACCCGCACGGGGCATACCTTACCTAGCAGAGTTGTGACCGAATAAGGTACCCGAACCTAGTATTAGCGTAGGATTCGGCTGGCCACCCTCATGGGGAGTACCTCACCAAGCCAAGTGGTAAGTGAACTCCGACTAGCGCCGGAGGTCGGTTGTTAGCTCACATGGAGCGTAGCCGGGGGAAGATGACGTCCCGACTGGCGTAAGTACTCGGTCAGTAGCCCTCATGGAGCATTCCGAGCGTATCTTGGTAGATTGGTCTAGCCCCCGAGCGTAGGAGATAGGCTCGTAGCCCTGAGTTCCTGTTACGCGTATCTGGAACTGGCCCTGCATTATAAACATATCGGATGAGTAGCATCTGATGATGAAAACAATCACCCGAATAAAATATATTTTACAATATATGAAAATACATGTTTTTCCTCTTGTTGACATTAATTTCCCCGAGTAGTTGACGCCTTACGTTTAAGCACTTTGTCCGACTAGTCATAGCCCCCAGCATCAGGAGTTGGCTCATGACTCTTTCCTAGACACGCGTTTTGGGTGACTTGAGTTCGTCTTTCGTGGAGCAAAGTTTCACGGATTAGAATTTATGCTACTCGAGTACTTTTGCAATCAATTAAGAGCAAAAACAGAAAAAAGTGCAGCTTGTACACCTAAGAAAAAGGTGCAGCTTGTACACCTATTAGGTGTAAGCGGCTGCGCCATTGGCGAGCCAAGTGAGGAAATATTTATCAGAGAGCGACTTAGCTGTTCGGTATTTGAGAGTGGGGATGCCATCCTTGTGTTTGAGCTTGTGAGCCCCTGAACATGTCACTTGTTGTCCTGATAATCTCCAATTGTTGAAGGTCGAAGACGGTTGTGACCGATTGCCACAACGAAGTCGTCTAACTTGCATTTGCGGTTCCCGGCTATAGTTGGGGTCGCATCATCGGTGTCCTTCCACTCCTTCTGTCAGGGGGCCTTTTCATCATCGATGGCTTCAGCAACAGCGTGGACCGAGTCGGCGTACTTATTTGCCATGTCGAATAGAGCCTTGACAGAGTTGGGAGGCTTCCGAGTGAATTTGGCGATGAACGAGGTGTCTTTGACTCCTTTTCGAAAGGCGGCAATGATGACCTCGTCCTTGATCTTTGGGATTGAATTCTTCTTTTCAGAGAACCTCTTGATGAAATCACAAAGAGACTCGTTCTTCCTTTGATGCAACTGATATAGGTCGTATTCGGAAGATGGCCTCTCGTATGTTCCCTGAAAGTTGGCGATGAAGCGTTCCCGGAGTTCTCCCCAGGAGCCGATTGATCGCCTTAGGAGCCCTGTTAGCCATGTTCTCGCTGAGTCGGCCAGGGCGACCGGGAGGTAGTTAGCCATGGCTTTGTGGTCACCTCCGGCGGCTTGGATCGCCAGGGTATATACGGTGAGCCAGGACTCGGGGTTAGTCTTGCCGTAGTATTTTTCGATCCCTGTAGGCTTGAAGCCCGACAGCCAGTCGATGTCTTGTAGCTCTTGGGTGAAGGCTGGTACGCCTTCATCTTTGTGAGGGCTCCGGCTCCGGCTCCGACCGCGATAGTTAAACCTCTCATGGTGAAGACCGAAATGCTCGTGCTCATCCTCCAGTCGGTGGCGTTCGTCGTCTTCACGTTGGCGGCGCCGAGCATTGATATCTTGGCGGAGATCACATTGCAGACGGACTTGGAGGTCGTGGTTGAACCGGCGATCGTTCTGGTGACGCCGCCGATTGTTGTTGTTGGTGTTGCTAAATGATGTTTGCCATGACTCCTCGTGTGGCTGACTTGAGCCGGCCGCCCGGTGTCATGTTGATGTGAACGAGATTGCCGCTGGAGAACCTGACCGGTTGGTCGGTATAAGTGTTTCACCCGACTGCTAGTGCTATTGACAGGCAACAGTTGTAATCATCGCCTTAATCTTGGCTATTGTCGGGGTGGCCTGGTGATCAGGCCCGAGCTAGAGCGTGTCCAGCAAGGTTGTAGCGGCCATGACGTTCTGTTGTGGCGTGACGAAGACGTCGTGATCGCCGACTCTAGTCTACAGGATCTGCTACTGAGCGGTTCATCCAGCCTTGCATAGCTCGTCGTTGCGAGCCTCGTGCTCGGCCTCCTCGTGTTGCCGTAGTCGGCATGCCTCATCTTGTTGCTCCTCTTGTGGTCGGCGCACCTCCGGTGGGAGGGTTGAAGCCATGAAGATCTTGCAGGGCAGAAGGAAACTCGCTAGGCTGGTGTCCGAACTGGTGTTCAAACCGCTGTCCGACTTGGAGTTGGAATCCAAGTAGTTGATCGAAGTAAGGACGACTCCGACCTCCCTAGATCCAATCTAGAACGGCTCTGGGCCATGTCCACACTGAAGCGTAGGGGATCGGATCTGCCGCGTGGGATGTAGATCCGCGGCGCTGCCGAGTCGGCACGGGAGATTGACGATCTCTCCCCTTCCTAGCCCGACCCGGGATGGCTTGAGGCCAAGCGCGAGTCAGACGCCGAAGGAGAGAGTTGTCCCGAGACCCGGGCAGGTGGTAGATTGCTGCAGCAAATTGATGAGGGTGGGTGCAGCGTCTTGTGGGCTGACTGGCACGGAGTCGGCTGGTTCCTTGGCCGGTTGGATCAGGTCTGCATTGGCCAAGGTGAGATTGCCGATCTGGTCGGCGATGAAGTCGAGGCTTCCGAATGAGAATATGTCTCTGGGGGAGAATTTGTCGCCGTCGACTCCTGTTGTTGGATCCATCGAGCTTGTAGATATAAATCTCGCCGAAGCCCCTACCTGGCGTGCCAACTGTCGATGTTTTACACCGGCAATATGAATATAGGGCTACTCGTCGGATCGAAACTCGGTGGATTGCAAAGGAACACGAGGAGGTTCATACTGGTTCAGGCCCTCGATGTGAGGTAATACCTGATGAGGACATCACTAGCTTGGATATAACCCTAGCAACTTTATGTATTCATCAACCAAAGGCTCATGCTTTCTACATAAGATTTATGCGTTATATATTTGAACAGCCGTTACTGCACCATGAGTTTTGTGCGTTCTCGTTTGCAGAGATACTTGCTTGGGTGAACGAAAAGAGGCCGAGTGCAAGGAACGCATGGATGATCAAAGAAGTTGATTGGGGACCAAACCAAGACCTTACCCAAGTCTACTCCTACATCACCACGTCACTTTTGGTCCATAGATAACAAGAGATAATGTTCTGCACGTTTTGGATTCGGATTCGGGCCTCCTGATAGCATCAATTTCAAACAGACCTAGCCGCTGATCTAGAAGGACTTTCGGGGCCCATGAGTACTTGTTGAAAAGCTTATGGAGTCTACTTTCAAATGGTTTTGGTCCCACGTAAACATTCCTCCTGAGCTGTCCGAAATCTTCGAAACAAGATATGTACCTCTTCCAGTCCGAGTCTGTTTTGGGCCTTGGGCCTTGTAATTGTGTCGTGGGCTAAGCCCAAGGGGTGTGCGCCCTAGGGATAACCCTAGGACGTCCCAACTCCTATATATACAGTAGCCATCATTGTTTAAAGGTGGGTTTTGCTTAGATTATTCTGTCTTTGAACAGTTTCGCCGTTTATCGGTTTGTAAGACCCCAACTTCGAGAGTATAATCATTCATCTGCAAGTGAGTTGCAATCTTTCTTGTTCTTGCTTGTGTTCTTCGATTCGCATGCAGGGATTAGCCTTCGTGGCGAGGTCAATCGGGTAGCGCACGGTTGATAACGAGAGGAGACATGGTGCAGCGATTGCAGGGTTCGGGTCTTGGTGATCATAAGCCGGATCGTGAGTGCCAATTCTCCACCAAATCGAGAGTTATCCTTACCTAACGGAAGATCGGGCACCCCGTTGCCATCAAGTGGTATCAGAGCGAAGGTTGCCCGCTAGGTATAATCTTTTCTGTCCTATTTCAATCTTTGTTTACTATACCTAGAGTCTAGAAAAAGCCACAAAAACAAAATTGATAATCATAGATTTTTTCCCCGTCCTACAACCACGTTTAGCCTTTTTGCATAATTCTGTTTCAGAGTCCGTAGTGTTGGGTTTGTGTCCTAGGTCGAGTTCAGTTGCTGGCTTAGATTGTGTTTGAGTCCAGTTCATGATCCATCTGCCGCACCCCCACAAACCCTAAGCACCACCATTATTGTCTCTGTTTTCCCATATACTAACCATCTTGTGCAAGTGTTGGTCATCGTGTGCTCTGTTTTAGTGTCATATATCACGTCCTTTGATCACCCTACATCTCCATCTACCTCCCCAGCAGCCACCGCCACCATATCATCCCTGGTTTCACCACCTGATTCCGAATCAGCCTCCACCAAAACACTGATACAGAGGACCCTTCTTGAAACAGCCATAACTTTCGCAGACGGACTCGGAATCAGGCAAATAAATAGTCTACGGACATCTACGAAAAATTTCCCATCCGCTACTCCCCCACTTCATCGGGTTTGCCAAAATCATATTTGCAAAATTCAGGCCGGAAAATTGGGTTTCCGCACTTCAAAGTTCTAGCACGCTTTTTAAAGCACGCCTGTGTATTTCTACAGGCCACACCTTATATTAGACTGAGCTGCCACCTTCCTGAGGTTGCTGTTCTTGTGCTCCTAGTTGAGAAAAAATATCAAAAAAATAAAAAAGGTTGAAAGAAAAGAAAAAAGAAAAAAAGAAAAGAAGAGCATATAGGACACACCAGGGAGCTAGCTGTGTGCTGTGTTTTTTTGCCTTGTCCTTATTTCCTTGCTGATGTCCTTTCATACTTGCTTGTCTCCCTTGTTTTATCACATCTGGTTTAGAACGCGTTTAGGCCAGCAACTAGGACAAGTGATTTGAATATTTATTCAGTATTACTCTCTGTTATTGAATTGTGTGCCACTAATATTTTTGGGCCTCGCAAGCTCCACATATATACTTCTGGTCAGCATGGTCTCGACCCTTGCAATCACTGGATCACGCTCTCAAGGTATCACGAACTAGCCACCGGTTGTACCATCCTTTGCTTGTTAGTCTCAGAGCCTTGTAAGAGCTCGGTAAGTACTGCCATTTGCAAGTGTCCACTATCCTTGCATAGTAGTAGTTGATAGGGATAATACTTTTGTGTTTTCTCTGTCTTCTTGCTAACAATGCCAGGGTCCGACGAAATGGCGGAGTGTGTTCTTCGCGGCGAGATGCAAGGCTACATTGACCAGATGATGAAGGGGCTGAATGAAACCATTTTGAAGGGGGTCAACACTGCTCTTGCCAAGCCGAACATGCACCACACGCTTGAAAGTACTTTGGTACAACGAGTGCTAAGTTCTCAAATGGAGAAAGCGGAGCAAAATCAACGCCACAATTTGTTCCAATCAAGGTTCGTGGTTCACAATAGAGCATGTCGTATTATCATTGATAGTGAGAGCTGTAGCAACTTGGCAAGTTCAGATATAGTCGAGAAGCTTGGATTGTCAATGCAACCGCATCCTAAGCCTTATTACATCCAGTGGTTCAATTCCTACGGTAAGTTGAAGGTAAGTAAAATTGTGAAAGTGGAATTTTCCATAGGCAATTATCATGATAGTGCCATATTCGATGTTGTTCCAATGCAAGCATGTTCTTTACTTTTGGGTAGACCTTGGATATATGGTAGAGATGTTGTGCACCGTGGTAGAACCAACACGTACACGTTTACACATAATGGTAAGAAATTTAAGTTGCTACCTATGTCCCCTGCTGAAATTTTGAAAGACGATCTTGAGAGGGAAAAGATTAAAAACCATGAGGCTTTTAGAAATAAATGTAATAATACTAATGTTTTGATGCCTTCACCTAAACCTGAGTCATTGCAAAACGAATGTATTGCTTTGGGCACTGACATTTTGCAGGTATCTGAGAAGAGCCAAAGTAATGAGGAAAGGAAGAAAGACATAGAGAAAGAAGATTCACATGTTGTTCCATGCATGTTTCAAGATGGTTTAATTAAGAGTACACCTATAGTTTTTGAAAATGAGAACAAAGGTAACAGAAATAGTGCTACATTCACTCAAGGTATGGACAATTCTGATGTGCTATCTATGCCCACTAATCATGCTAGTTTAGAGCAATCACCAGTGGAATCATGTTTTATATTACCTTTGTCACATGATGATTTGGTTCCTATTTCTTGTGATAAAGAAGAGTTGTGCAATGCTTCACTTATATCCATGCCACAGCTAGTGAATGAACATGTTAGTAATGTTGTTAAACCACCATATGCTGATTTTAGATATGTTGTTCATATTGCTAGCGAGAATGAAGAGCTTAGATTGCTATCTTCTTTAAATATTTGGGGCTATATTCAGTTTGATGATCTTTGTCCATTCAATTGTTTAGAGAAGAAATTATTTGCTAGATCTGATTTGCCATGTCCTTCTCATGTAATTTTTCATGTTATTGGCAATTATGATAATAAAGGAGAATATAATGTGCATAGAGTATACATTTGTTTTAATATACCTCCTTTTCATAATGATATATCTTGTCTAGAGTACCGCATGAGTATAAATAATTCTCTATCTAGTTCCTCTAGTTGTTTAAATAAGTTGTAGGTTGGTTTGCAAGAAGGGGAGTGTTGTGAGCTGCACAACACTACAAAGTGTTCTCCGTGTTTAAAAATTTCAGAATCCAACCATATACACAACATTACCTCCCCCTATGTGGTGAAAGATAAAGATATATTCATCAGGCTTAATGACAAGGTGAAACCGCGGATGGTTTCCAATCAAGAAGGGGAGGATGATGAGGCATCACTAGCTCGGATATGACCCTAGCAACTTTATGTATTCATCAACCAAAGGTGCATGCTTTCTACATAAGATTTATGCGTTATATATTTGAACAGCCGTTACTGTACCATGAGTTTTGTGTATTCTCGTTTGCAGAGATACTTGCTTGGGTGAAGGGAAAGAGGCCGAGCGCAAGGAACGCATGCATGATCAAAGAACTTGATTGGGTGTATTCTCGTTGTTTAAAGGTGGGTTTTGCTTAGATTATTCTGTCTTTGAACAGTTTCACCGTTTATCAGTTTGTAAGACCCCAACTTCGAGAGTATAATCATTCATCTGCAAGTAAGTTGCAATCTTTCTTGTTCTTGCTTGTGTTCTTTGATTCACATGCAGGGATTAGCCTTCGTGGCGAGGTCAATCGGGCAGCGCACGGTTGATAACGAGAGGAGACGTGGTTCAGCGATTGCAGGGTTCGGGTCTTGGTGATTAGAAGCCGGATCGTGAGTGTCAATTCTCCACCAAATCGAGAGTTATCCTTACCTAACAGAAGATCGGGCACCCCATTGCCATTAATACCCTACGTCTAGTTGTGGTGTATTCCTTTGAGGATGTATGTTTGCTTCTATGAGCTCGTGCCCTTAGGGGGACGTCCTGCCTCCCCTTATATACTAGGGGACAGGGGTACAAGGTAGGAGTACTAACCGGATTACAGCCAAGGGATCTTCTCTTAGAGATATAATCTACCCGACTAGGACTGTATATTCCTTATCGTACAAGGCAAAGTCTGCCGGGTTCTACCATATCTCTAATTATAAGACTAGGCTCATCCTCTGTCCGAGTGGCCCATATGCTTGTCATGAGGTACCCGGGGCCATGGCCTCCACATCAGCCAAGCCCCGAATATCTTGAAAAAGTACTCGGATGAGCGCGTGGCTGTTGGCGTGGCCTAGACCCTGGCCATGACAAAGTCAATCTCCCCTAGGAAAGACCTTGAGGCTGTTGGCGAGGGGTTTGCTGAAGAGACAACGCTTGAGGAAGCATTGGAGTTGATTACCCAGGCAAGGCCGACTGCGGAAGCGATCACAAAGGACCTGGGCATGTAAGAACAAACCATCATGTAGTTGGTGAATATAAAGCTTTTGTAAGGACTCATGTAAAGATATGTACAATGCCACCGAGTTCTTTGTTCTTCTTAGTTATCATTAGCTTTACCCGACTATATAGTCTGTGCCGAGTTGATTGATGGGAACTTAATAAAATCGTTCACGTAAAAAAGCTATACTCGGGCAAACAAAACATAGTCGTTGTAAAACTTCATAACTTAGATGAAACAAGCTCGTATGTTATTGACAAAGCACATATAATACATGCAGCCCCCGACTCACTATTCGGTTGGGACAAGCGACGTAGTGAGTCAGAGAAAAAACTTTATACATATGTATATGGAAAAGTACAAAACTCAAGTATAGAAAGGACGTAACTGTTCTATATTTCATGAGTTGCTGACTAGGGCATCGTCTTCGGTCTTCAGTCGGTAGGCGCCTGGCCGAGTAACCTCAGCGATAATGAACGGCCCTTCCCATAGGGGGGATAGTTTATGCCTGTCTTTGGTGGTTTGTATTTTTCTTAAGCCAGATCCCCGATCAAAAAGGCGTGGCCACGGACATTCCGACTGTGATAGTGATGCAAGCCTTGGAGATACCTTGCCGACTGGATTATTGCGATGTCCCTAGCTTCCTCCAACTAATCAAGTTGAACCAGTTGGTTATCATTGGATGTGTCTTCTGAGTAAGCCCGAACTCGCAGAGAGCCAAACTCTAACTCGGTTGGTAGCACAGCCTCGGCACCATAGATCAGAAAGAAAGGAGATTGCCTTGTTGCTCGACTAACTGTGGTTCTTAGAGACCAGAGAACAGATGGGAGTTCTTGTACCCATCGCCCTGCATATGGCTGTAGTCGATCGAATATCCTAGCCTTGATACCTTGTAAGACCATGCCATTGGCACGTTCCACCTGCCCATTACTCCGCGGGTGTGCCACAGATGCATAACAGATCTTGATGCTGAAGTCGTCATAGAAATCTTGAAATACGCCGCCCGTGAATTGAGTGCCATTGTCCGTTATGATGCGGTTAGGAACCCCGAATCGGTATAATATACTCATGATGAAGTCCTTTGCTCTTGCCGCTGTTATGGTAACAACGGGTTTTGCCTCAATCCACTTCGTGAATTTATCTACTGCGACGAACAAGTGTGTAAACCCTCCTGGTGCTTTCTTGAAAGGCCCGATTATGTCAAGCCCCCATACTGCAAAGGGCCAAGAGATTGGGATGGTTTGAAGTTCTTGGACTGGGAGGTTTGTTTGTCTTGCATAGAACTGACAGTTCTTGCATGTGCAAACTATATCTTTAGCGTCTGTTACTGCTGTTGGCCAGAAAAATCCCTGCCTGTAAGCCTTTCCGACTAACGTCCTGGATGCGGCATGGTTGCCACATATGCCCGAGTGGATCAATTGCAGAATCTACTGGCCCTTGCTGGGTGTGACGCAGCGCATGAGGACTCCGGATGCACTTCTTCGGTACAGGTCTTCTCCGACTACTTGAAAACATTTGCTTCAACGTTTGATTTGTTCGGCTTGAATGCGATCTTCTAGGAGTTCATCATCCAAGAGGAATTTAAGAACAGGAGTCCACCAATCTTGAGATATGATCAATACTTCTTCTGTTGTCGGGGTAGGTTCAGCCCCCAACTGCTCTGGTACTGGTTTGTTCTTGACCGATGGCTCCATTAGTTGTTCGATGAAAATCCCAGTCGGGACCACCTCTCTCTTGGATCTCATGTTAGCTAGTTCGTCTGCAGCATCGTTGTATTATTGTAAGACATGTGTTATCTCCAGCCTGTCGAACTTGTTTTCCAGCTTTCTGACCTCCTGACAATACGCCGCCATGGTATCGTCAAGACATGCCTAGTCTTTCATGACTTGGTTGACCATAAGTTGGGAATCCCCACGCACAACTAGTCGGCGGATGCTGAGTGATACAGCAATGCGGAGCCCGTGGATGAGCGCCTCGTACTCAGCGACATTGTGGGAAGCCGGGAAGTGAATCTAGATAACGTACTTGAGTTTTTCGCCGGTGGGCGACGTCAGAACGACGCCGGCCCCAGCGCCGCTAATCCATAGAGAACCGTCGAAGTACATTGTAGAGTACTCTAGCTTGTCTGTCGTTGTAGTTGTCTGAACTTCTGTCCACTCGGCCACAAAGTCAGCTAGAGCTTGAGATTAGATTGCTGTCCGTGGTTGAAAGGTGATGTCGAATGCCATCAACTCGAGCGCCCATTTAGCGATTTGGCCAGTGGCCATGCGGTTGTGCAGGACGTCCCCGAGTGAATATGATGTGACTGGAAATAGTGCACCAGCTTCCGGATAGTGATGAGTAGGCTGTATAGCAGCTTTTAGACCTGAGGATATCTCATCTTTGAGTCGGCTAGGACCTCGCTGACAAAGTAGACTGGCCGTTGAATTTTTTGTATATGACCCGGCTCAGATCGCTCGACCACCAACACCGTGCTGACTACCTAAGTCGTTGCCGCCAGATATAGCATTAAAGGCTCTTGGGGCATAGGTGATGCCAACACTGGTGGTGATATGAGAAAGTTCTTGAAGTCTTCGAAGACTTGCTGGGCTTCGGGAGTCCATTGAAATGATGTGCTTTCTTCAGTAATTGAAGAAGGGATGCCCCGTCGCCTAGTCAGGAGATGAATTGGCTGAGTGCCGCCATGTAGCCTGTCAGCTTCTGGACGTTCTTCTGGCTAGTTGGGGGTGCCATGTTCATGATTGCATTGACTTTCTCTAGATTGGCCTCAATGCCTCGATACGATACGATGAAACCGAGTAGCTTGCCGGATGGCACACCAAAGGTGCACTTTTCCGGGTTCAACTTCATCTTCAATCTTCAAAGATTTTGGAAGGTTTCCTCCAAGTCGGCGATGAGGTCTTCTTTGGACTTTGTCTTGATCACCACGTCATCAAGGTACGCCTCCATGTTGCGCCCGATCTGAGTGTGCAAACACCACTGAATTGCTCGTTGATACGTTGCTCTAGTGTTTTTGGGTCAAACAACGGCATAGTGATGTAGCAGTATGCGCCAAACGATGTGATGAAAGACGTCTTTAGGCAGTTCTCCTCCTTCAGGCTGATTTGATGGTATCTCGAGTAACAGTCGAGAAAGCTGAGAAGTTCGCACCCCACAGTTGAGTCCACCACCTAATCTATTCTCGGTAGACCAAATGGGTCTTTGGGGCACACCTTGTTCAAGTCGGTGTAGTCGACACACATGCTCCAGTTACCGTTCTTCTTCCGGACCAGGACTGGCTTTGCCAGCCAATCCGGGTGATAGACCTCCTTGACGAATCCGACTACGTGGAGCTTGGTTATCTCCTCCCGAATAGCATCTTTGCGATCTTGTGCGAAGCGCCGTAGCTGTTGCTTGACTAGCTTGGCGTCTGTCTTGACATTGAGGGCATGTTCGATCACCTCCCTTGGTACACTAGGCATGTCAGAAGGTTGCCAAGCAAAAATATCCCTGTTCTCCTGGAGGAAGGTGACGAGCGCGTATTCCTATTTGGGGTCGAGTCCGGTCCCGACTAGAGCAGTCTTGGAGGGGTCGGAAGGGTCCAGGGGGATCTTCTTCGTGTCAGAGTCCGCTGAAATTCCTGACTTTGCTGCTTTTTTCGCCGAAACTTGATTGTTCTCGGCTTCTGCTGTGGTAGCTTGCCGAATGCTGGTGCGTCTGACTGCCGCTTCTTGAGATTGAGCCAACTCGCAACTCTCTTTGTCGCAGGTGAAAGCTTGCTTGACATCGCTGCGAAGGAAAAGAACTCCGGCTGGCCCAGGCATCTTGAGCATCATATAGGTATAGTGCGGCACTACCATCAATTTGGCTAACGCCGACCGTCCGAGTATCACGTGGTCGCAGTCTCGAAATCGGTGACCTCGAAGCAGATGTTTTCTGTGCGGAAGTTATCCCACGTGCTGAAGGTGACCGGCAAGGTTATCTGTCCAAGGGGTGTTGAAGATAGGCTGCGGATTACCCCGTGGAAAGGCGCCGTACTCGGCCATAGCTCTGAACGAGGATCTTGGCGAACAGAATGTTAAGCACGCTACCTCCATTTATGAGGACCTTCTTCAACTTGATGCTCTTGACGACCGGGTCCAGGACTAGTGGATTGCGTCCTGGGTGTGTAATCCGATCGGGGTGATCCGCGTGGTCGAATATGATGGGCATCTCTGACCAATGCAAATATTGGGGGGTGTCTGCTGTAGAGACCGTGTTGACGTCACGTGCTATTAGCTTCCGCTTCCGCTTGGACTCGTATGCAAACGGCCCTCCGAAGATATGGTTGAGCTCAGCCTGTGGATCTTGATAATCGCCGGCTGTGCCCGGATTTGGCTTGTCTTTATCCTTGTCGATGCTAGACATTGAAGACTGCTCGGAAGCAAACTTCTTGAGCATAAAGCAGTCCTTGGCTGCGTGCCTGCCCTTGGGATGAAAGGAACAGGGCCCGTTCATGACTTTCTGGTACTCGTTATTTCTTGGGGGCCGCGACTGAGTATGCTCCACGTTGGCCACCACGTTATGCGACTTCTGCTTGCAGCTGCCGTATTTGTTCTGTGCTGGCTCGTCATTGGCTTTCTGGTCCTTCTGCCGGGGCTCTTTTTTGTGGTCGAGGGCCTGAGCAATCGCCTTGGCCGAGTCGGTGTACCTGTTCGCCATATCAAAGAGAGCCCTGACAGAGGTTGGAGGCTTCCGAGTAAAATTTGCGATGAACGGGGCATCCTTGACTCCCTTGTGGAAGGCGGCGATGACGATCTCGTCCCTGATCATTGGGATCGAGTTGTGCTTCTCGGAGAACCTTTTGATCAACTCGCGGAGAGACTCATTCTTCCTCTGATGCAGCTGATAGAGATTGTGCTTAGAAGACGGCCTTTCGTATGTCCCCTGGAAATTGGCGATGAATCGTTCCCGGAGTTCTCCCCAGGAGCCGATCGACCGCTTTGGGAGCCCTGTGAGCCATGTCCTCGCTGAGTCGGCCAGGGCGACCGGGAGGTATTAGCCATGCTTTGTGATCGCCTCCGGGTGTTCGAATCGCTAGAGTGTAGACCATGAGCCAAGACTCGAGATTGGTCTTGCCGTCATATTTTTCGATGCCTGTAGGCTTGAAGCCCGACAGCCAGTCGACCTGTTGTAGTTCCTCGATGAAGGCAGGTACGCCTTCATCTGCATGACGACTCCGGCTCCAATTACGGCAGTTGAACCGCTCGTGGTGGAGGCCGAAGCGCTCGTACTCGTCCTCCAGTCGGCGGCGCTTGTCCTCTTCGCGTTCGCGGCGCCGAGCGTTGATGTCTAGGTGGAGATCGCATCGTAGATGACCTCAGAGATCTTGGTTGTCGTGGCGGTTGTACTGGGGACATGTTAACGCCAAAATTTTGGTAAGGCCCTGTATCAGATTCGGTCGAGGGGAAAATTGCAGTCAACTTGCGAAAATTGATCCAGAGGAGACCGATTCCGAGAGGGAGCTGTGAAGACCGCTGTATGGCAGTTATTTACTGTATCTATTAATTAGGCAAGCGCTTATCTTTAGGAAACCTGACCTCGTGTCCGGTTGGGTCTTATTAGCGTTTTTTGTTATAATTAGGAAATCACGTACCGTGTCCAATAAGGACTCATGTAACTCGGGGTATAAATACGTGCGCCCGGGGACCTTGTAAATTATCTCTCAATCAATACAAATTCGGCGCATCGCCACCCTTTCGACGGGTTCTTGCTTCTTGAGCCGGGCTACATCGGTTAAGTTCGATCTCCTGCGAGAGGGTAAGTCTCGTCACCCTGGCTACCTATCGGCTAGGACTTCCTCGGTTAGGTCCGATATTCTAGTCGGTTTATAGTAGTGTTAACGCCAAAATTTGGTACGGTTCATTACCATGTTCGGTTAAGGAAAGAAGCCATATTAGCCGGCGGAAGCTAATCCAGAAGAAACCAAGTACAGGAAGGAATCGTGAAGACCACAATATGGCAGTAAATTACCTTATCTATTAATTAGGTAGTTTTGATAATTTTTAGGAAACCTGATCTCGTGTCCGATCAGGACTTGTTAGTTTTCCTTTTATAGATAGGAAATTCGTGTGCCGTGTCCTATTAGGACTGTAATAACTCGGGGTATATATACGTATGCCCGGGTACCTTGTAAATCATCTCAACGATCAATACAATTCGGCGCATCGCCACCCTTTACCAACGGGTTCTTGCTTCTCGAGCCGGACTGCATCGGTTAGGTCCGAACTCCAGCGAGAGGGTAAGTCTCGTTACCCCGGCTACCAATCGGCTAGGACTTCCTCGGTTAGGTCCGATATTCTAGTCGGTATATGGTAGCCGACTTACCACGATATATCTGCTTTGTCTACGGCTGCATCGGTTCGGTTCGATCTCTTAGGCCTATCAGGTATATCACATCACGCGTGCATAGTTTTTATCGGTTTACTGGGGAAAGCTTATCGTCAGTTTGTGCTGCATTGGTTGGGTCCGACTACTAAACTGAGCGATAAGTTGTTCCTGCTTAGGCCGATGGTTTCTGTGCAAGCGTCTTTATCGGAATGCATAGCCAGTAAGTTATCATATACATCACGATTGCATTAGATCTATCGGCTCACCGAGGTTCTTTTATTATTGTTAATCTGTGCTGCATCAGTTAAGTTTGAACTACTAGATTGATAGTGATAGATTTACTCTTGCTGAGTCGATAGGTTTTATGCGATGTTCTATCGGAGTGCTTAGCCGATAGGTTATCTTTTTATAAAGCCGACTGTATTATCCTTACTGTTTGTCATCTATATTATCATCGGTTTTCTAGCCGATGCACATGTGTTTCCTCGGCAGTCGGCTGGCTTACTGTTTTGCTTATCTATTTTATCATCGGCTTCTAGCCGATGCACATGTTATACTGACAGCTTATCCACTTGTTTATAGCGCTATCGGTTTCCTAGCCGATACACAGGTGCCATCGGCTATCGGCTACGAGAAGCCTATATCAGTCCGTATCGGCCGATAGCCGATGTGCAGTTGCTGCTGACCCGGGCATGAGCAACAAGCGAGGCCCCGGGAGCGAGAACCCGAGCACGAGACCCGGGCGCGAGTACAGGCGAGGGCCCGGGCACGAGCATAGCGGCGATCGGCTGGAAGGAATCCGTATCGGCTTACTAGCCGATTGGATCAGTAATCAAATTTCTTCATCTCCTTGTCAATTGCGGGGTCAAATTGACTGGCACGCCTACGAACCTTAACAATTTAGGACCTGCACTGGAGCTAAGCAGATCTCCCAGGCCTTCGTATGTTCAATCGCATCAAACCAGATCATCAACAAGCTTCTTGGCACACCCGGTGGTTTTGGGTGCGAACAGGTAGTCGTCTTACCATGATATATTTATTTTTTCTATGGCTGCATCAGTTCAGTTTGATCTCATAGATTGATTAGGTATATCACATCACGCGTGCGTAGATCGTATCGGCTTACTAGGAGCGGTTTATCAACAGTTTGTGCTGCATCGGTTGGGTCCGACCTACTAAACTGCCAGTGATAAATCGTTCCTGCTAAATCGATATTTTGTGCGCAAGCGTCTTATCGGAGTGTATAGCCGATAAGTTATCATATTTTACATCATGATTGCATCAGATCTATCGGCCTATCGAGGTATTGTTATCATCATCAGTCTGTGCTGCAACGATTAGGTCCGATCTACTAGACTGACGATAATAACTTTACCCTTAATAAGCCGATGGGTGTTTATGCGGTGTTTTTATCGGAGTGCTTAGCCGATTATACTGCTTGCCTTGTTATACATTTTTGTCTACATTACTGTTACGATCGGCTAAGGGCTAGCCGCTTGGTTTACTCTGCCGATCCGAGCGCGAGCCCAGTCAAGTTCCCGGGCACGGGTACAAGCGAGGACCCGGGCACGGGCACGACCTCAGGTAAGGACCCGGGCACGAGCACAAGTAAGGACACGGGCGCGGGCACGGACGGTGAAGCGAGGACCCAGGCGCGGGCACGAGCAAGGGCCCGGACACGGGTGCGGGCAGTATCTCCGCGGCGATACTAGTAATTTTAACCACGATCGGCTGGAGTTTATTTAATCTATTTGTTTATGCATTCTGCTTATTTATCTCATCAGTTTACAGCCGATTTTTGAGCATCCCTTCGATGATCGGCTAGTTTAATATTTGTTTATTATTATGCTATTGCTCATGCCATCATCGGCTTCCAGCCGGTGTATAAGTGCTACAGTTCCTATCGGCCATCGGCCGATGAGACGAGTCCAGATCGGCTTCCAGCTGATTGGCTCACGGATCTAACATTTTCTCTCCTTGTCAATTGCAGGGTCAAATTGACTGTCACGCCTACGAACCTCAACAATTTAGGACCTGCACTGGAGTGAAGCAAATCTCCCAGGCCTTCGCGTGTCTCCCAGACGCCGGACGGCCCCCGGCGGGTTTTCGGCGTCAACACGTTTTTGCAATCATATTTGCAACATGGCCGGAAAGGAAGTCAAAATAGACAACATAATTCTGGTCTGCATGGAAGACTTAACAGACGAACAAAAACAGCAAGTTAAGCAAACTATAGCCAATTTTCAGAAGCTGTGCTTAGAGTCCTTCAGCATGACAAGGCAAGGGTCGATTCAAAAATCCCAGTTTCCGAAGCCAGTATTGGTTGGAGAATCGAGCCGTACGCCATCTGAAAGTCCACCGGTAAAACCTTTGCAAGAGATGGTGAATGAAGCAATTCATCACACGCTCATCAATCAGTCCAGAATTTTGGTGAACACACTTCATAATCTCATAAAGAAGACGGTGGACGGATTGATTATTCAAGAGCCTACTCGAGGTCCTGTTTATCTCCCACCAAAGGTTGAACCAACTCAAGTTGCTTACAATGTCAGCAGAGACATACTAGAAAACCTGTTTACACAGAACCAAGCTGGGGGGCAACAGGATATTCCTGCTGGATATCATCGGTCTGCTTATTACGGGGGATATCAGCAAAATTATCCAGGAGGCGGGGCCGATCCAGGTACTTACCAGAGGGATTATCATAGACAGAATCGGCAACAAACTCCACCTGTGCAGTATCAACAAGACAACCTGAGGGAAGAAGATCTATCAACTAGGGTTGCTGAAATAGTAAGGGAGTAGTTCGGGATCAAGCCCAAGGAACAAACATTTATGTATCGGCATCCATATCCTGAGTGGTTCGACAGGGTTCCATTACCACACCGATACAAGGTCCCGGATTTCTCTAAGTTCTCAAGGCAAGACAGCACATCTACAGTGGAACATGTCAGCCGGTTCCTGGCACAGTGCGGGGAGGCATCGGCAGAAGAGGCTCTGAGGGTTAGGTTTTTCCCCTTATCACTATCTGGATCGGCTTTTACATGGTTTTCTTCATTACCACCGAATTCCGTTCGGGGGTGGGCCGATCTAGAAAAACAGTTTCATAAATACTTCTTTGCTGGAATCCATGAGATGAGACTGACAGATTTAACATCGGTTAGGCAGCGACCAGATGAAACGGTACCGGAATACGTTCAGCGATTTCGGGACGTCAGAAACCGATGTTACAGTCAAACCTGAGCGATGGGCATCTGGCCAATATGGCTTTCCAGGGTCTCTTGGTGCCAATTAAGGAGAGGTTTTCATCACAAGAGTTCGAGTCCCTGGCACACCTGGTACAGAAGGTATCGGCTCATGAAAGCCGATTTCAAGAGGCGAAAAAAGATAAATATCAGAGACGGGTTGCTCAAGTTCAGGTTTATTCATCGGACTCAGACGATGAGGATCCGATGCTGAGGTTGGATTGGCGGAGTGGGCCAGGAACAAGAAATCAATATCATGTCCATGGGTCAAGGATATCGGCAAGGAGGAGTGGTATGATTTTGACATTAATAAAGCCGATAAAATCTTTGACTTGCTGCTACAAGAGAAACAGATACAACTTCCGCCAAACCACGTGATTCCATCAGCCGAAGAACTAAAGAAGAAAAGATATTGCAAGTGGCACAATACTATATCGCATCACACTAACGAGTGCAAAGTTTTTCGGCAACAAATTCAATCGGCTGTCGAACAGGGAAGAATCAAATTCGAAGACAAGAAGCCGATGAAGATTGATGGACACCCGTTCCCTGTAAACACGGTTTATGCGGGATCTTCGTCAAGGGATCAGGCCGATGGAGGAAGACATCGAAGGTATAAATCAAGGATTACTTCATCGGATATGATAGAAAAATATTCAAGGTATGAGGAACAGAGGGATGAGCCAGAAAGATATAATTTGCATTGGGACTGCCCGTTCTTCCGATTTTGCTGGGATCAAGGGATGAGATTGCCATCAATAGAAGATTGCCCCGAGTGCAGTAATATGGGGAATCGGCATGATCAGCAGGAGAGGTTTTCTCGGGATCGGCCGCTTGGGAAAAGAGCATCGGTTCATAGCCGATTAGGGCCGATCCATGAAGAGTTCTTTGAAGAGGATGAAGAGGAGGTGCATGAAAAACAAGTCCAGAATCCTCAATGGTGCCCTAGTGGGAAATTCACAAAGAATCAGAAGAGAAGGGCACAATGGCTACGACACCGAGAGCAACAGGAAGAACAGAGGCAAGATCAGGAAGAGGCCGATCATCGTCACAAGAGAACTAAGCAAGTATGGCGCGTGAAGAGAAAGAATGATGAAGCTAATCAATCGGCCCCAGTAGATATGGTGTTCTTTTTGCCTCGGGAGTATAAAGCACTTTCATTAGATGAAGAAGGCAATGAGGAAGTTTTTGCTCAACTGACGTTGCAACCTGATCATGCCGTATTTGATAAACCTGAAGAGTCAGAGCATCGGCACCTGAAGCCATTATATATCAAGGGCTATGTGAATAGGAAGCCGATGACAAAGATGCTGGTTGATGGGGGAGCAGCAGTTAATCTCATGCCTCATGCTACATTTCGGAAATTGGGGAAGACTGCCGAAGATCTGATCAAGACAAATATGGTGCTAAAAGACTTCGGTGGGAATTCATCAGAAGCAAAAGGCGTATTAAACGTGGAGTTGACAGTGGGAAATAAGACATTACCTACCACGTTTTTTGTCATCGACGGGAAGGGGTCATACAGTCTGCTTCTCGGCAGGGATTGGATCCATGTGAACTGTTGCGTGCCTTCGACAATGCATCAATGTTTGATACAGTGGCAGGGAGATCAAGTCGAGGTGGTCCTAGCAGATCGGTCAACCAACATCGCAATGACCGATTTGCCAGTCTGGGAAGCCGATGGTGTTGATTGCCTGTCCGGGAAAATATGGGAAGGAGACTACCTTAAGGTCACTAGCCAAGGGATACAGCCGAATCAGCAAGTCGGCTCTGAATTGCTACTCTGATGGGCTCCATAGAAGATTTCGAGGGGAAACTAGGACAGGGGTTTACGTCGGCCGATGATTTGGAGGAGATAGACATAGGACCAGGAGATAAGCCAAGGCCGACGTACATAAGCAAAAAGTTATGTCCTGAACTTCGAGAAGAATTGATAACACTGTTGAAGGAGTATCGGGATTGTTTCGCTTGGGAGTACCATGAGATGCCAGGATTAAGCCGATCAATTGTTGAACATCGGCTACCCATTAAACCAGGATATCGGCCATTCAAACAGGCTCCAAGGAGATTCAAGGCAGAATTATATGAGCCAATCAAAGTGAAAATCACAAGGTTGTATGATGCCAAGTTTATAAGGCCATGCCGATATGCTGAGTGGGTTTCTAATATCGTCCCGGTGGAGAAGAAAAACGGAAAATTGAGGATATGTATTGACTTCCGGGATCTGAATAAAGCTACCCCCAAGGATGAGTACCCAATGCCGATAGCGGATTTATTGGTGGATGCAGCATTAGGCCACAAAATTATCAGCTTCATGGACGGCAATGCAGGATACAATCAGATTTTTATGGCTGAAGAAGATATACATAAGACTGCGTTTCGGTGTCCTGGAGCTATCGGCTTGTATGAGTGGGTAGTGATGACTTTTGGGTTGAAAAGTGCCGGTGCGACTTATCAGAGAGCGATGAATTATATATTTCATGATCTCATCGGCTTGTTGGTAGAAATTTACATTGATGATGTGGTGGTTAAGTCTAAAAGTGAGGAAAGTCATATAGCCGATTTGCGAAAAGTGCTGGAGAGGGCCAAGAAATACGGACTAAGGATGAATCCCAATAAATGCGCTTTTGGTGTATCGGCTGGGCAGTTTTTGGGTTTTATTGTTCATGAGCGAGGAATTGAAGTTAGTCAGCGGAGCATCAGAGCCATCAAGACCACGGAACCACCAAGCAATAAGACAGAGTTGCAGTCATTGATCGGCAAGATTAACTTTGTGTGGAGGTTTATATCAAATTTGTCAGGAAAAATTGAGTCTTTTACTCCGTTATTGAAGTTGAAAGCCGATCAAGAGTTTGTGTGGGGGGCGGCACAGCAGAAGGCATTCGACGAGATCAAGAACTATCTGAGTTCCCCACCTATTTTAATTCCGCCGCAGAAAGGATTACCGTTCAAGTTATATTTATCAGCCGATGAGAAATCCATCGGGTTTGTTTTGATACAGGAATTTGAGGGAAAGGAGCGAGTTGTGTTTTATCTGAGAAGAAGGCTTTTGGATGCTGAAACAAGATATCCTGCGGTGGAGAAATTATGCCTGTGTTTATATTTCTCATGTACAAAGTTGAGGCATTATATCCTATCGGCTGAGTGTACAGTAGTTTGCAAGGCCGATGTGGTCAAATATATGTTGTCGGCTCCAGTCTTGAAAGGGCGAGTTGGTAAATGAATTTTTGCTTTGACAGAGTTCGACTTGAGATATGAATCGGCTAAAGCAATCAAGGGACAGGCAGTGGCCGATTTCATTGTACAACACAAAGGGGCTCACGAAGATTATGTGGAGCCGATCCCATGGACTTTGTTTTTTGATGGATCGGTTTGCAAGCATGGATCTGGTATCAGCTTGGTTATTATATCGCCTCGGGGGGCAAGTTTTGAGTTTGCTTTTACAATTAAACCTTATCGGACTAACAATCAGGCAGAATACGAGGCGGTACTGAAAGGACTTTAACTCTTAAAGGAGATAGGAGCCGATATCATAGAGATTGTTGGTGATTCTTTGTTGGTAATCAAGCAGTTATCTGGGGAATATGAGTGCAGGGATGATGTTTTGAGGTCATATTATGAGGAATGTACAGAATTGTTAAAGGATTTCAAGATGGTGTCAATAGATCATATTCCTAGGGAGCAGAACTTAGAGGCTAATGATCTTGCACAGGTTGCTTCTAGTTATCGGCTAAATAGGCAGATTGAGGTTGAGATAGCCGATAACGACATTCAAGACAAAGCCGATGACTGGAGACAGGAGATAATTGATTATTTGCAAAATCCGTCGCAATCAGTTTCCAGGAAAATTCGGTATAAAGCTACTAAGTATGTGCTGCTTGATGGGGAACTGTATTATCGGACTTTTGAGGGAGTTCTGCTTAGGTGCTGAATTTGGAAGAAGCCAAAGTGGTTATGTGCGAGGTGCATGAGGGCGTTTGTGGGACTCATCAATCGGCTCATAAGATGAAGTGGTTGCTGAGAAGAGTAGGATATTTTTGGCCGACAATGCTGGAAGATTGCTTCAGGTACTATAAAGGATGTCAAGATTGTCAGAAATTTGGAAATGTACAGCGAGCACTAGCATCGGCTATGAATCCTATCATCAAACCATGGCCGTTCAGAGGTTGGGGAATTGACATGATCGGCCAAGTTTTTCCTCCATCGAGTAAAGGACATAAGTTCATATTGGCGGCGACAGATTATTTTACTAAGTGGGTAGAAGCGATTCCTTTGAAGAAAGTTACGTCCAGAGAGGCGATCGAGTTTGTAAAGGAGCATATAATTTATCGGTTTGGAATTCCTCAGACGATAACTACTGATCAGGGATCCGTCTTCGTGTCCGATGAGTTTCAACAGTTTGCTGCCAGTATGACAATCAAGTTATTAAATTCATCGCCTTATTATGCTCAGGCTAATGGACAGGCAGAAGCCTCTAATAAGAGTTTGATCAAATTGATTAAACGGAAGATTGATGAGCAGCCGCGACGATGGTATACTACATTAGCCGATTTATTGTAGGCCTATCGGATGGCATGTCATGGATCTACTCGGGTGCCACCGTATCAGTTGGTATATGGACATGAGGCAGTTCTACCTTGGGAGACTAACATCGGCTCTAGGAGAATTTCTTTGCAGAATCAGTTGATAGCCGATGATTATTATAACTTAATGACAGATGAACTTGAAGATTTGACTCAGAATCGGTTGAGGCATTGGAGAGGATCAAGGAAAACAAGGCTAAGGCAGCTCGGCATTACAACAAAAAAGTGGTGAATAAGTCATTTGCCGAGGGAGATCTTGTATGGAAGTTGATTTTGCCGATCGGGTCTAGAGATAGTAGATTCGGAAAGTGGTCGCCTAATTGGGAAGGGCCCTATCGGATTAATCGTTGTGTGCCTGGTAATGCCTATGTATTAGAAGATCTTGACGGGACGGAGTTTGCTAAAGCGCTTAACGGGAAATATCTCAAGAAATACTATCCTAGTGTTTGGATCAACTCTTAAATCAGTTAAGTGCAGCCAATTTTTAATAGTTCGGAAAGCCGATGTTTTTGCATCGCCTAAAGACAGCCGATATCAATCGATATCGCCTTTAGATCAAATAAACGGAAATATTATCAAGAGTGAAGGAGGCAGGCAACAGAGCCGATCAAGATATATTACAGAACAACCAGCATGTTTCACGAAGCCATTGGTCATTAATTTACATGAATTTTTGGATCGTTTCGATTGCATGCAGGCGGATTTGGTCAATTTCATTGATGGCTCGGATGTCGTCTTCATCGGAGCCCGAGATGGTCTTCAAATTCTTGCGCCGATGAATGACTTGACGCACCGTCGCTGCAACCTTAGCCTCTTGGTCTTGAATCGCTTGCGGCAGGCCGATAAGCTGGGATTCTGTAGTTTCAAGATCTTTGCGAACTTTTTCAAGTTCTGCCAGCAAATCGGCCTCCTTCTTCTTCAGTTGGTCTAGCTTGGATTGGAGCTCTTGGGGGGCAGCCGCCATGTCATCAAGTTTTTTCTTCTCTATTTGGGCTGATAGCCGATCGGCTTGGATATCTTGGCTAATCTTCTGTGGATCAGCACGATCAGTTATGCGCTGTCTAAGCTTGATAAGTTTAAATCTGTGAGACTCCAGATATGCTGCGGGAGTTAGTGCGTCGACGAGTTCTTCAGGCAGATGGTGTTCAATTTCTGCAAGTCTTGCCCGAATCGGCCCGCAGTCTTCCACTAGCGCATCAATTGGGTTTTCCAGCCGACTGATGATGCTCGTTAAGTAATCGCGCACATCGGCTGGGAAGGACGGTTTGGTTGCTGCGCTGGTGGCTATTTCGTCTTCTGCCTCCAAGTACTTGCCGATGTCGAAAGAAAACAAATCGGCTAAGGACTGCAAAATTGACATCGGTAAAAGAATCAGTAAAAAGTTAAAAGTGAAGTATGGGAGTAAAGAGATTACCTGAGGAAGGACATCGGCAGCTCGGGTGACATCGGCTTCAGGGAGATGAATAGGTTGTTCTTCGGGGTGGCCGATGTCAGGCGATGGAATAAGAACAGTCTCATCGACGGCTGGACTTGGTGCTGAGAGTGGGGTAGCTGGAGAAGCCATCGGCTCAGTGCTTGGAGGGATGTCGGGGGAATGTTGAGATTCTGGAGCCGATGACTCGAGCTGACAATGAAACTAATAAGATGAATGAAAAAGCGGGTAATGATATCAAGACTTGGCGTGTACCTGAGGGGATGAGGGAGCCGATGTTGTCTGGGGAGAAGATGGCGTCGTGGCAATGACATCGGCACCAGTTTTCTGCTTCTTCAGGGAGGGGCGGTGCGCTAAATTCTTCCGTTTTTGTCCTATCGGCCGAGGCGCCTTGAGGAGAGCCGATGGAGATGGAGCATCGCGCCCTAAGTTTGGAGTGGCCGATGGGGTTGATACAGAATCGGCCGACCACTGTTGCTTGTCGTTGGGGGCTCGACGTTGGCAGCCTGCAAATTAAGAATGAGAGATGATCGGAGAGGATGATTAAGGCTTGCGGGTGATACCTCTTCATCGCATTCGATGTAGTCGGCGTCGAGGCGGGAACAGTAGCAGGTGGCCGCTAAGCTGAATAGATGTTTCTTCCATTCTGACCACCATCGGACGAAAAGCTTGGTGTTGGCAGTGCAGACATACACCTCGGTGGCGGCGCCTAGAAGAAGGGGTTCTGTTAAAGTCCGCATCCGATCATACTCTAGGGCGTTGCTGACATTGCCCCGGGCCTGAAGTTTGTCAATGAAGAATAGGCCGATCGGAAGTTGACCAAGGCCAAGCTGACAGGAGCTGACCGATGGATGGTAAAACTCATATGATGGTTGCGATCGGCCCAAAGAAAAGCCAGTTGGCAGCAGACAAGGGGAAATGGCCGATAGGAATATGGCCTTGGACTCATCATTGTCCAAAGCGTTAAGAGGGTCGAAATTGGAAGGCATCTCGAATGATGATGCATCATTGTATGCAAACCAGAGAGTGGCCTCCTTGGTGAAACCATAATAAAACCCCTTGAACCACTGACTAAGTCCAGCGGGGGTTATCTTGCCGCCAGAAAGAGCCGATGCAGCTTCGCCCATGGAAACGCATCGGCGGTAAGTGGGATCTTGGTCTTCTATGTAATCGGCTGGAAAGGATTGGTTGAGAAGAGAAGTCCCAAAGAAGGCCTTGGAGGTGTAGACGTTGAGCCAGAGTTGCACAAACCACCAAGGACCCCCGATATGGCCGATGGGCTGGCCGGCCGATAGTTTGGTCACTACTTGATGAAGCAGCTAATAGGTAGCGCCAAGGAGGAATTGCCCCAAGGGGATCTGTTTCCGATCAACCAGGCACTCTGCCAAATATTGCATGTTGATCGTTGGGCCGAGGGTTGCGCCACCAAAAACAAACCGTTTCAGCCATAAGTTCAGAAAAGCAACATGTTCCCGGTCATCGACTGATCCAGTTCCCTTATTATGAATGGATATGTACCTGGACTAGCCGCCGATGTTCTTCGCTTGGAGTCGATGAGCAGGCTTGAATCGGAGCTTGAAGGGGTTGATGTAGCTCGTCATGTCAAGGCAGGTGAGCATAGTCACATCCAGCAAGGTGGGGGTCATCGGCCCATGCCCGAACATGAAGGCATTGAGGGCATCAGACCAGAAGTATGAGGCCGATGCGAGCAGAGGTTCATTCCTTTCCATATCGGCCAGAGAGAGGTTGATGCAATGGCCGATATGTGATTCTTCCCAGTAGGTTCTCTTCGCGGCCGATACTCTGATGTACCAATCCCTCCACCCAGGCAGCTTGCTCGGCCATGACCTGAAGCTATTGGTCCAGTCACTGACTAGCATGGCCGAGTTCTTGAAAGGAATACGTTGGGTCTCGGCGCTTATGAAATCCGTGGGATCTTCGCTACCCATGGGGCCATGGTAGAAAAAGTTCGGGTAGTCGGCGGCCGGGATCAAGATCTGGTCTCTAAGATGCTACAGTAAACAAGAACACGACGAAGAACAGGTGAAGAACATGGCAGATTGGGTGCATCTAGGCTACAAAATCGGGAAAAATAATCGGGCAGGAAGATTACCTCAGGGACAGCGGATGTTGATGCCATCGCGAGAGAGGAAGAAGATGCAGGAATCAATGGCCGAAGAGAAGGGCTACGACAGTTCACCTAGGTTCGCTGGAGCTTGTCGAAGTCTTGGGAGATGAAGCGGTGGTGCTTTGGTGATGTGAAAGCGTAAAAAGGGCTAGGGAGACGAAGCGTTTTATAGAGATATGATGACCAGGCGGGAATCGAGGCCGTTGGCACTGTTTCAAACAATTATGGCAAGTGGGCTACCTTGGGCCGCCTCGGTATGGAAGAAATCTGGAGGCCCAAAACGAAAGAATTTCGAAGTCCTATAGAAGAACTCCGAAATTGGGGGGCATGTGTTAACGCCAAAATTTGGTAAGGCCCTGTATCAGATTCGGTCAAGGGGAAAATTGCAGTCAACTGGCGGAAATTGATCCAGAGGAGACCGATTCTGGGAGGGAGCCGTGAAGACCGCTGTATGGCAGTTATTTACTATATCTATTAATTAGGCAAGCGCTTATCTTTAGGAAACTTGACCTCGTGTCCGGTCGGGTCTTATTAGCGTTTTCTGTTATAATTAGGAAATCACGTACCGTGTCCAATAAGGACTCATGTAACTCGGGGTATAAATACGTGCGCCCTGGGACCTTGTAAATTATCTCTCGATCAATACAAATTCAGCGCATCGCCACCCTTTCGACGGGTTCTTGCTTCTCGAGCCGGGCTGCATCGGTTAAGTTCGACCTCCTGCGAGAGGGTAAGTCTCGTCACCCCGGCTACCTATCGGCTAGGACTTCCTCGGTTAGGTCCGATATTCTAGTCGGTTTATGGTAGTCGGCTTACCATGATATATTTATTTTGTCTATGGCTGCATCAGTTCAGTTTGATCTCATAGATTGATTAGGTATATCACATCACGCGTGCGTAGATCGTATCGGCTTACTGGGAGCAGTTTATCAACAGTTTGTGCTGCATCGGTTGGGTCCGACCTACTAAACTGCCAGTGATAAATCGTTCCTGCTAATCGATATTTGTGCGCAAGCGTCTTATCGGAGTGTATAGCCGATAAGTTATCATATTTTACATCACGATTGCATCAGATCTATCGGCCTATCGAGGTATTGTTATCATCATCAGTCTGTGCTGCAACGGTTGGGTCCGATTTACTAGACTGACGATAATAACTTTACCCTTAATAAGCCGATGGGTGTTTATGCGGTGTTTTTATTGGAGTGCTTAGCCGATAAGTTATTTCTTAAACACAGCCGATTATACTGCTTGCCTTGTTATACATTCTTGTCTACATTACTGTTACGATCGGCTAAGGGCTAGCCGATTGGTTACTCTACCTATCCGAGCGCAGAGCCCAGTCAAGTTCCTGGGCACGGGTACAAGCAAGGACCCGGCACGGGCATGACCTCAGGTAAGGACCCGGGCACGAGCACAGGTAAGACATGGGCGCGGGCACGGACGGTGAAGCGAGGACCCGGGCGCGGCACGAGCAAGGGCCCGGACACGGGTGCGGGCAGTATCTCCGCGGCGATACTAGTAATTTTAACCACGATCGGCTGGAGTTTATTTAATCTATTTGTTTATGCATTCTGCTTATTATCTCATCAGTTTATAGCCAATTTTGAGCATCCCCTTCGATGATCGCTAGTTTAATATTTGTTATATTATGCTATTGCTCATGCATCATGGCTTCCAGCCGGTGTATAAGTGCTACAGTTCCTATCGGTCGCCGATGAGACGATCCAGATCGGGCTTCCAGCCGATTGGCTCACAGATCTAACATTTTCTCTCCTTGTCAATTGGGTCAATTGACTGGCACGCCTATGAACCTCAAGAATTTAGGACCTGCACGGGAGTGAAGCAAATATCCCAGGCCTTCGCGTGTCTCCCAGACGCCGGATGTTTGCCCCCGGCGGGTTTTCGCGTCAACAGGACGCCGCCGATTGTTGTTGTTGGGGTTGCGAGAGACATCTGTCGTGACTCCGCATGCGGCTGCTAGAGCCAGTAACCCACCGTTGCACTGATACAGACGAGACCGAAAAGGCGTTGGATAACCCGACTAGGTTGGGTCGTTATAAGGTATCGCCCGACTGCTGGTGTTGCTGACACCTGCAAGCAGCGGTGATCATGGCTTTGATTCTTGCGATAGTCGGGGTGGCCTGGTGATCAGGCCCGAACTGAGAGTGTATCCTGCAAAGTTTGCAGTGGCCACAATGTTTGTTGAAGGGCGTGTACGAAGGAACGTCGTGGTCGCCGACTCGAGTTTGGTAGGATCTGTTGCTGAGCAGTTCGCCCAGCCCTACGTAGCTCGTTGTTGCGAGGCGTCTCGCAGATCGGCCTCTTGTTGTTGACGTAGTCGTGGGCATTGTTCGTCCTCTTCATGCTCGGTAGTCGGCGCGCCTCACTGAGTAGCCGTAGAGCCTTGGACGCCATGAAGACTTCGCGGAGGCAGAAAAGCTTGCCAAACTGTTGTCCGAACTGTCGTTCAGACTGATGTCCGACTTAGAGCGGAATCTAAGTAACTTGATCGCTGTGATCACGACTCCGACCTCCCTAGACAATCTCGGGTGCTCTCGGCCGCCGTCCAACATTAACCGTAGGAGACGGGTCTGCCACGCGGATGTAGATTGTAAGAATGTACGGCGTCCCGGCGTTGCCAAGTCTGCACGGAGATTTGACGATTCTCCTCCTCCTAGCCCATCCCAGCCGCCTCGAGGCTGAGTCGAGTCGACATCGAAGGGAGAGAGTGTCTGAGACCGGGCAAGTGGAGATCTGCTGCAGCAATCGATGATGGTCACTGCAAGCATGAACGTCGATGGGGCTGATTGGCGCGGAGCGGTTGTTTTCCCGGATAGAATCGATGAGTCCGAGTCGGCCACGGGAGTTTGGAGCTTGTCGGTCGACGAGTCGAGGCTTTTTTCGAACGTGATCATGTCTCCAGGGGAGAAGCAGTCGTTGACTTTGGTTGTTGAATCCATCGAGTTGTTGAGATTGAGATCGAGCGAGCTTTAACTGGTGCGCCACTGTCGATGTTTCTTACAATGGCAATAGATATAGGTCTCGTCGGATTGAAACTCGGTGGACTGCAAAGGAACCCAAGGGCTTGAATGGTTCTGGCCTCAGATGTGAGGTAATACCGCGTTCCAGTGGGTGTATTACTTGGGAAGTTGGTGTGATTCTGATACCTGATGATTTGATTCTTCTGCCTCAGAGGGGGCCTGCTCCACTTATATATTGGGGGATAGGTTACAAGTAGGAGTCTCGATCGAATATGACAAGGGATTCCTCCTAGAGAAAACTCGCGCCAATAGGATGTTTCTTAATCATCCAAGGTTAAGTTGTGACTGCTTACATTTAATAAAGGGCTAGGCCATTTCTATCGAATGGCATATGCTTGTTATAAGGTCTGGGGCCATGGCTCATAGGAAACATAGGTTCAAAATATATTCGATTGGTTAATATAATATGTATTCTGATTATAAATTTGGTACATCATTCAAAACTGGATCTGATGGACATTTGCGATGATTTAAACCACATCTTGCATCTTTTTAAAATTTACAAAATTTATAATTAATGGATGATGAGTGATGAAATTTGGTACTTTGCTTCGGTTGAAGTCAGGTGTAAGAAAGAACAGATAGTTGACATTCATCACTAAACTTAGATTTGTATGGAAATATATATACTCTTTAGATAAGGATGGTAGTGGTGGTGGCAGTGATCTGTCCACTGAATTCTCCCTGTTAATTTTAGCAATTATTCCTTAAATTCTTATTTAAGAATATTAATTTAAATGAATAGCCCATGTAAAACATCAAATTAAGGTGAATATTCCTTGGAAAAAAGATGTGTAACCAGTTATGGAAAAGATATTTTTATTTATTTTAGGTAATATTATAATATTATTATCTTTATCCGTAGCAAAGCAGACAATTCGCTAGTTAAGTAAAAATAAAGGATTAGGAGAGATCATATAGTTAATATATTACATATAGATATAGGTACGAGGAGATGCATCATATGTCTTATTTTATATAGTGAGAAGAAGTGAGTAATTGAGCTAAAAAATATTTAAAATGATAATTTTATTTTTTTTCTTTTTTTGAGACAATTTATTTTTTTTTCTAGCTGGCATTCCAAGGGCTAAACAGGGCCATATCATTTTGAAGCCAAGCCAAAACTCAAAGTCATACAAGGCACCACTCGAGTCTCTATTTATGGAGGCTCGAATTCTTCGCCATTATCCATGGGTGTAGGGATGCTCTACTTCTACGGTTGGAGTTTTTTCTCTCTGGAACATTTTCCCGGCCTAGTCTCGCTGTCCGACTCCTCTCCTGGCCGCCCTCCTGCCCTCCATCTCCGTCAATTTTGAGCGGGATAAGAAGCGGCGCCGAGGATCCAGGCCCAGGGTTGCGAGCACTCCTTCAGTCCGGCGTTTTCTAGCAGAGACGCGCGTACTATCGTGCCGTCCACGTCGCTTCTATTTGAAAAGGTGAACTGGCGTTTCCATCCAGAATGCGTCCAGCGTCCGCGCCTCCCGTGCACCGCCTCTGTAGAAGTATTGAATTGGACATTCTGCATGGATCGAAATCAACTTGATTTCATCAATACGATGATTTTTCACTAGGTTTATAGATGCCTTAGACTGAGGGGGGCTCCCATTGACCTCGTCGCTGACGGCAGCGGGATCGTGTTGCGTAGCGTACCATAGTTGTTGCTCTAATACTTTTATGAACAATTTTTGTTTTATTCATGTTTATTATGTATTATGTCAATTTCAATAAGATTTCAAGGCCTGAATTTGAG
>RYFJ01001797.1:0-99279 GCA_003991445.1 Oryza meyeriana var. granulata
AGAGAGAGATTGAGGGAAGTTCGCTATGGCTCAGAACCAAAATTGGACCAAGCCAAGAGGATTAGAGGCCCTGAATAATATCCTCCCGACTGGCCCTATATTTTCCGCTGGGTTCGTTCTCCGACTGCCCAGTTGTGCCATGACTATAAATCTGGGTATTTGACCACTCTGACACGTAGACCTCGAAGTCGACTGAAGGCCAACAGAAGGAGAATCTAGGCTGGAGGAAGGCCGAAAAAGCCAAGGCCACTTTGAAAAAAGGGACAAGGCGACCTGAAAAAGGCCAATGCCGACTCGAGCAAGAGAGGCCGGTTTGAAGAAGGCAACACCGAGCTCAGACGAAAGAGTCGAACTGGAAAACAGTCCGCCAAGTGGGAGGCCGCTAAAAAAGTACGTCTCTGTCCTGACTGTGATCTTAGCCAATCCTTATAGTTTACTCCGTCTGCAGTTTTCCCATAACGATGCTCTTGTTGGTGAACCCTGGGTAGCTGGCTAAGCAATTCGCCAGATCCAGTTTCAGCATTCGTAGAGGATCGGGTGTTCAGGAGTCACCGCAGAAACCCTTGGCGAGTCCGTGAAAGGGCTCTTGACCTGATAATCCTCGTCCTGTTGGGAACCAGCTCCCGCACAACTTCCAACTTGAGGAGTGCCTTAAAGATGCACCGCGTGCCCTGAAGCGGTATCGGATGAGCCATGTTGATTGCCGGCAGGCCCAGACCAGCAATGACCTCAAGTTCCATCTACCTAAGGGCAGATGTGACAGCCATCAGGGAGGGTTGCAGAGCAGACGATCCCGAGGAGGCGCTGGAGCTGATAGTCCCAGGCGAGGCGACTGCAAAAATTATCAACACCGAGATCTGAATATGTAAAAACAGTATGTCATGCAGTTGGTGTATGTGGTCCTTTATAAGGACATGTGAAATATTACATCGCTAGTGGCCATCCCAAAGCTTTTATTACTCAGTTGTCATTATCCCTGCTTTACTGCGATTAAATTATGATCTGCGCTGAGTTAGTCTATAGGAACTTAATAAAATCATTCACCGAAAAAAGCTATACTCGGGCGAGCATAATAAAGTCGTAGTGAAGCTTCGTAACTTAAGTAACAATAAGCTGGTATATTATTGACAAAGCATATAAGATACAATCAGCCCCCAACTCACTACTCGGTTGAAGCAAGCGGCGTAGTGAGTCAGAGAGGAACTGTACACATGGAAAAGTGTAAAACTCAGGTATAGAAAGGACATAGCTGTTCTATGTTCCATGAGTTGCTGATGAGGGCACCATCTTCAGTCTTCAGTCGGTAGGTGCCTGGCCGCATGACCTTGGCTATAATGAACGGCCCTTCCCAGATTAGGGATAGTTTGTGCCTGTCTTTAGTGGTTTGTATTTTCCTCAAGACAAGATCTCCGACCAAAAAGGCGCGGCCACGGACATTGCGATTGTGGTAGCGATGCAGGCCTTGAAGATACCTTGCCGACTGGATTGTTGTGATATCCCTTGCTTCTTCCAACTGATCTAATTCGACCAATCAGGTATTATTTGAAATTTCTTCTGAGTAAGCCTGGACTCGTGGAGAGCTGAACTCTAACTCGGTTGGTAGCACAGCCTCGGCACCGTAGACCAGAAAGAAAGGGGGCTGCCCTGTTGCCCGACTAACCGTGGTTCTGAGAGACCATAGGACCGATGGGAGATCTTGTACCCACTGGCCCGCGTATGGTTGTAGTCGGTCGAATATCCTGGTCTTGATACCTTATAAGACCATACCATTGGCTCGTTCAACCTACCCATTGCTCCGCGGGTGTGCCACAAAGGCATAATAGATCATGATGCCGAATTCTTCACAGAAATCTTGGAAAACGCCGCCCGTGAACTAAGTGCCATTGTCGGTGATGATGCGGTTAGGGACCCCGAACCGGTATAGTATACTCATAATGAAGTCCTTTGCTCATGCCGCTGTTATGGTGCAACGGGTTTTGGCCTCATCCACTTGGTGAATTTATTCACTGCGGACCGAACAAGTGTGTGAACGAATCCTGGGCGCTTTCTTGAAAAGCCCGACCATGTCAAGCCCCCATACGGCAAAGGGCCAAGAGATTGGGATTGTTTGGAGTTCTTGGGCTGGGAGGTTGGTTTGTCTTGCGTAGAACTGGCAACCCTCACACTTTCAAACAATATCCTTGGCGTCTCTTACTGCTGTTGGCCAGAAAATTCCCTGCCAGTAAGCCTTTCCGATTAACGTCCTGGAGGCAACATGGTTGCCACATATGCCCGAGTGGATGGACTGCAGGATCTGCTTGCCCTCCTCGGTGGTGATGTAGCGCATGAGGACACCAGATGCACTTCTTCGGTAGTAGATCTTCTCCGACTAGCAGGAAACTCTTGCTTCGACATTTGACTTGCTCGGCCTGACTGCGATCTTCTGGGAGTTCAACGTCCAGGAGGAATTTGAGAACAGGAGTCCGCTAGTCTTGACATATGTGCAGCGCCTCTTCTGTTGCCGGTGTAGGTTCGCTTCCCGACTGCTCTGGCACTGGTTTCTTCTTGACTGACGGCACCATGAGTTGCTCGACAAAGATTCCAGTCGGAACCGCTTCTCGCTTGGATCCCATGTTTGCCAGCTTGTCTGCAGCATCATTGTATTGTCGTAGGACATGTGTTATCTCCAGCCCGTTGAACTTGTTCTGCATCTTGCGGACTTCCTGACAGTATGCTGCTATAGTGTCGTCGAGACATGTCCAGTCCTTCATGACTTGGTTCATCACGAGTTGAGAATCCCCGCGCACAACCAGTCGATGTATGCCCAGTGATATAGCAATGCGGAGCCCGTGGATAAGTGCCTCGTACTCGGCGACATTGTGGGAAGCCGGGAAGTGTATTTGTAAAACGTACTTGAGTTTTTCGCCGGTGGGCGACGTCAGTACGATGCCAGCCCCGGCGCCGCCGATCCGTAGGGAACCATCGAAGTACATTGTCCAATACTCTAGCTTTGCTGTTGATGTAGACAGTTGAACTTCTATCCACTCGGCCATGAAGTCGGCTAGAGCTTGTGATTTGATTGCTGTCCATGGCTGAAAGGTGATATCGAACACCATCAACTTGAGTGCCCATTTAGCGATTCGGCCGGTGGCCTCGCGGTTATGCAGGGCGTCCCCGAGTGGAAATGATGTGACCACCGTGACTTGATGTGCTTGGAAGTAGTGCACCAGCTTCCGGACAGTGATAAGTAGGCCATAGAGCAGCTTCTAGACCTGCGGATATCTCGTCTTCGAGTCGGCAAGCACCTCGCTGACAAAGTAGACTGGCCATTGAATTTTCTGGATGTGACCCTGTTTGGATCGCTCAACCACCAACACCGTGCTGACTACCTGAGTAGTTGCCACCAAATATAGTATTAGCGGTTCTTGGGGCATGGGTGACGCCAACACGGGAGGTGATGTGAGAAATTGCTTGAAGTCTTCGAAGACTTGCTGGGCTTCGGGAGTCCATTGGAAATTGTCTGCTTTCTTTAGTAGCTTGAAAAAGGGCATACCCCGTTCACCCAGTCGAGAAATAAACCGGATGAGTGCCGCCATGCAGCCTGTCAGCTTCTGGACGTCCTTCTGGTTAGTCAGGGGAGCCATATTCATTATTGCATTGACTTTCTCTAGGTTGGCCTCGATGCCGCAATGCGAGACAATGAAGCCGAGTAGCTTGCCGGATAGCACACCGAAGGCACACTTTTTCGGGTTCAACTTCATCTTGAATCTTCGAAGATTGCAGAAGGTTTCTTCTAGGTCAGCGATGAGGTCTTCTTTGGACTTGGTCTTGATCACCACATCGTCAACGTAGGCTTCCACGTTACGCCCGATCTGAGTGTGTAGACACCGCTGAATCGCCCATTGATACGTTGCTCCAGTGTTTTTCAAACCGAACGGCATAGTGATGTAGCAGTACACTCCAAACAGCGTGATAAAAGACGTCTTGAGACAGTCCTCCTTGAGGCTGATTTGGTGGTATCCTGAGTAGCAGTCGAGAAAACTGAGAAGGTCGCACCCGGCAGTTGAATCCACCACCTGGTCTATCCTTGGTAAACCAAATGGGTCCTTGGGGCACACCTTGTTGAAGATCGTGTTGTAGTCAACGCACATGTGCCATTTACCGTTTTTTCTTCCGGACTAGAACTGGGTTTGCCAGCCAATCGGGGTGATAGACGTCTTTGATGAACCCGGCTACGAGAAGTTTGGTTATCTCCTCCCGAATAGCATCTTTACGGTCTTGAGCGAAGCGTTGCAGCCATTGTTTGACTGGCTTGGCGTCTGTCTTCACGTTGAGGGCGTGCTCGATGACCTCCCTTGGTACGCCCGGCATGTCGAATGGTTTCTAGGCAAAGATATCCTTGTTAGCTTGGAGGAAAGTGACGAGTGCATCTTCCTATTTGGGGTCGAGTCCGGTCCCGACTAGAGTAGTCTTGGAGGGGTCGGAAGGGTCCAGGGGGATCTTCTTTGTGTCAGAGTCCGCTAAAATTCCCGACTTCACTACTTTTTTGGCCGGAACTGGCTCTTCCTCGACTTCAGTTGTGATGGCTTGCCAAATGCTATTGCGCCCGACTGCCGCCTCTTGTGATTGAGCCAATTCGCAACTCTCCTTGTCGCAGGTGAAGGCTTGCTTGACGTCGCTGTGGAGGGAGAGGACTCCTACTGGTCCTGGCATCTTAAGCACCATATATGTATAGTGCGGTACTGCCATGAATCTGGCGAGCGCCGGTCGTCCGAGTATCGCGTGATACGTAGTCTCGAAGTCAGCGACCTCGAAGTAGATGTTTTCTGTGCGGAAGTTATCCCGCGTGCCGAAGGTTATCGGCAAGGTGATCTGCCCGAGTGGAGTTGAAGACAGGCCGGGAATTATCCTGTGGAAGGGCGCTGTACTCAAGCGCAGATCTGAACGAGGAATCTTCATCTCATCCAGGGTCTTGGCGAAGAGGATATTGAAGCGTGCTGCTCCGTCTATATTAGAACCTTCTTCAATCTGATGTTCTTCACGACTAGGTCCAGGACGAGTGGATAGCGCCCCAGGTGTGAGACCTGATCTGGGTGATCTGCGCGGGTGAACGTGATTGACGTCTCTGACCAGCGCAAGTACTGGGGGGTGTCTGCTGTGGAGATTGAGTTAACATCGCGCGCTGTAAGCTTCTGCTTTCGCTTAGACTCGTAGGCAGACGGCCCTCCGAAGATGTGGTTGAGCTCGGCTTGGGGATCTTGAAAATTGTCAGCCGGGCCTTGATCTGGCTTATCCTTGTCCTTGTCGGCGCCAGATGATGAAGCCTGCTCGGAAGCAAACTTCTTAAGCATGAAGCTGTCTTTGGCCGCGTGTTTGCCCTTGGGGTGGAAGGGGCAAGGCCCATTCATGACTTTCTAGTAGTCGTTGTTGCGTTGGGGCCACGACCGAGTTCGCTCCATGTTGGCCACCTCATTGTCCGACTTCCGCTTGCGGCTGCCAGTCTTGTTTGATGGCTCGTTGTCAGGTTTCGCCTTTTGGTCCTTCTGTCGGGACTCCTTCTTCTCGTCGAGGGCCTCTGCGACTGCTTCCGTCGAGTCGGCGTATTTGTTCGCCATGTCGAAGAGAGCCCGGACCGAGGATGGTGGCTTCCGAGTAAACTTTGCGATGAACGGGGCGTCCTTTACTCCCTTACGGAAGGCGGCGATGACGGCCTCGTCTTTGATCATTGGGATCTTGGTGCGCTTCTTGGAGAATCTCTTGATAAAATCGCGTAGAGACTCGTTTTTCTTCTGGTGTAATTGATATAAATCGTGCTCAGAAGATGGCCTCTCATAGGTTCCCTGAAAATTTGCGATGAACCGTTCCCTGAGTTCTCCCCAGGAACCGATCGACCGCCTCGGGAGCCCTGTCAGCCATGTCCTCGCCGAGTCGACTAGTGCGACTGGGAGGTAGTTAGCCATGGCTTTGTGGTCGCCCCCGGTAGCTCAAATTGCCAGGGTGTATACAGTGAGCCAGGACTCGGGGTTGGTTTTGCCGTCGTATTTTTGATCCCCGTAGGCTTGAAGCCCAATGGCCAGTCAATGTCCTAGAGCTTGTGAGTGAAAGCTGGAACGCCTTTATCTTCTTGAGGGCTCCGGCTCCTGTTACGGCGGTTATACCGCTCGTGGTTGAGGCCGAAGCATTCGTAGTCATCCTCCTGTCGGCGACGTTCATCTTCTTCGCGTTCATGGCGCCGAGCATTAATGGTGTGGCAGAGGTCACGTTGTAGCCGTACTCAGAGATCTTGGTTAGGTTGGCAATCGTACTGGTGGCGCCGCCAGTTGTTATCATTGGTATCGCCGAGTGACATCTGCCTTGACTCCTCGCGTGGCCGACTTGAGCCACCCGCCCGGTGCCACGCTGTTGTAGATGAACCCGCCGCTGGAGATCTTGACCGGTTAGTCGGTACAAGTGTGTCGCCCGACTGCTGTTGCTGCTGGTAGGCCGTAGCTGTGATCATTGCCTTTATCTTGGCGATAGTCGGGGTGGCCTAGTGATCAGGCCCGAGCTGGAGCATGTCCAGCAGGGTTGCAGCGGCCACGACATTCTATTGTGGCGTGACGAAGACATCGTGGTTGCCGACCTTAGTCTAGAGAATCTGCTACTGAGCGGCTCGCCCAGCCTTGTGTATCCCGTCGTTGCGAGCCTCGCGGTCAGCCTCCTCTTGTTGTCACAATCGACGCGCCTCCTCCTGTTGCTCCTCTTGTAGTCGGCGCACCTCGGTTGGTGGTGTTGAAGCCATGAAGATCTTGCGAGGGATAAGGAGATTCGCCAGACTGGAGTCCAAACTAGTGTTCGAACCGTTATCCAACTTGGAGTCGGAATCCGAGTAATTTATCGGAGTAAGAATGACTCCGACCTCCCTAGATCCAATCTGAAATGGCTCTGAGCCTTGTCCAAACTGAACCGTGGGAGATCGGGTCTGCCGCATGAGATGTAGATCCGCGGCGTTGCCGAGTCCGTGTGGGAGATTGACGATCTCTCCCCCTCCTAGCTTGACCCGGGCTGGCTCAAGGCCAAGTGCGAGTCGGACGTCGAAGGAGAGAGTTGTCCCAATGCTCGGCGAAGTGAAGGATTGCCGTAGTAGATCAATGAAGGAGACTGCGGCATCCTGTGGGCCGACTGGTGCAACGTCGGCTAGTTCCTCGACCGGTTGGATTGGATCTACTTCAGCCAAGGTGAGGTTGCTGATCTGTTCCGCAACGAAATCGAGGCTTCCGAAGGTTATTGTATCTCCAGGGGAGAACTTGCCACCATCGACTCTGGTTGCTGGATCCATCAAGCTTGTAGATGTGAAACTCGCCGGAGCCCCTACTTGGAGCTCCAACTGTCGATATTTTACACTGGCAATATAACTATAGGGCTACTCGGCAAGGGAAAACTCGATGGATTGCAAAGGAACACAAGGCGATTTTATACTGGTTCAGGCCCTCGATGAGAGGTAATACCCTACGTCCAGTTGTGGTGGTATTCCTTTGAGGATATGTGTTGATCAATGATCTTTTGCCCTCATGGGGCGCCCTGCCTCCCCTTATATACTGGGGGACAGGGGTACTGTTGACGCCGAAAATCGCCGGGTCCCGGTTCGGCGTCTGGGTGACACGCGAAGGCCTGGGAGATTTGCTTCACTCCAGTGCAGGTCCTAAAGTTTGAGGTTCGTAGGCGTGCCAGTCAATTTGACCCTGTAATTGACAAGGAGGAAAATGTTAGATCAATGAGCCAATCGGCTGGAAGCCGATCTAGACTCGTTTCATCAGCCGATGGCCGATGTACACTGTAGCACTTACACATCGGCTTAAGACCGATGACGGCAAGGACAATAATGTAATAATAAACAAATATCATGCTAGCCGATCATCGAAGGGATATTCGGAAGCCGGCTATAAGCTAGATAAAATAAACAAGTATAATGCATAAATAAATCAAATAGATCCTAGCTGATCATGATCTAGTGTTACTGGTGTTGTTGTGAAGGTATGCCAGCACCCGGGCCCTTGCTCCCAAGATCTTCGTCCGCTATCCGAGCCCATATACTGGTCCTTACCCGGGCTCATGCCCGGGCCCTTACCTGGGGTCGTGCCCGGGAACCTGCTTGTACTTGTGCTTGGATCGGCAGAATAAACCCATCGGCTAGCCCTTAGCCGATTGTGACAATAATACAGGCAAGAACATATAATAAAATATGCAATAACGTAAATGATAAATAATTGGTAAACTAGCCGATTGCTTAACAAAGCGAGTACAGGATAAAACAATGAATAAATGTAGTCGGCTTTAACAGGTAACTTATCGGCTAAGCACTCCGATAACACCATCGCACAACACCATCGGCTTATTAAGAGTAAAGCTATTATCGTCAGTCTAGTAGATCGGACCTAACCGTTGCAGCACAGACCGATAATGATAACAATGCCTCAATGAGCCGATAGATATAATGCGATCGTGATGAAAATAACTTACCGGCTATGCGCTCCGATAAAACGTCTGCACACGATGCATCGGCCTAGCAGGATCGACTTATCACTAGCAGTTCAGTAGGTCGGACCTAACCGATGCAGCACGAACTGATGATAAATCGCTCCCAGTAAGTCGATACAGTATGTGCACACGTGATGTGATATACCTAATCAATCTATGAGATCAAACTGAACTGATGCAGCCATAGATAAAATAAATATATCGTGGTAAGCCGACTACCATAAACCAACTAGAATATCGGACCTAACCGAGGAAGTCCTAGCCGATTGGTAGTCGGTGTGACGAGACTTACCCTCTCGCAGGAGTTCGGACTTAACCGATGCAGCCCGGCTCGAGAAGCAGGATCCCGTCGAAGGGGTGGCGATGCGCCGAGTTTGTATTGATCGTTGTGATAGATTGCAAGGTCCCCGGGCATACGTATATATACCCCGAGTTACATGAGTCCTTATAGGACACGATATATGATTTCCTATCTATAACAGAAAACGCTAACAAGGCCTGACCGGACACGAGGTCAGGTTTCCTAAAAAGAGATAAACCTTTTCCTAATAACTATAGTAATTAACTGCCACGCGCGGTCTTCACGGCTCCTTCTCAGACTCGGTCTGCTTCTTGGATCAATTTCCATTATCCGACTGCAACCGTCCTCTTGACCGAATCTGATACAGGTCCTTACCAAATTTTGGCGTTAACAGGTACAGGATAGGAATCCCAGCCGGATACGGCCAAGGGATTTCCTTCTTAGAGATATACCTTACCCGGCTAAGATTGTATATTTCTTTTTGTACAAGGCAAAATCTACCGGGTGCTACTATATCTCTAACTACAAGACTTGGCCCGTCCTCTATCCGAGTGGCCCATATGCTTGTGATGAGGTACCCGGGGCCCATGGCCTCCACAAGTATCACTACGGATTTAATCCAATGTGTGGTTAGGTGTACTTGAGAGATACCTGTATCCCCAATTTTAATGGAGACCAGCTGTCAATCCTTATAAGGACATATCCCCAGTACCTATCAAATAATACAAATATCTGAACACACGTGTCTAGCAAATAGGCTTACATGAATCATATCTGATTATTTTAATTGGCTCCTGTGAAACAGCACCCAGACTGTGATTTTATCACAGCAAGCTATCGGCCCAATAGGACATGCTATTTAGGAGCTCATATCTTACAGCCCATTACTGAGCAAGCCGGCCCAAGCCAACCATCCAACGCAGGCCTATAAGTCCCGGGGAGAGAGAGAAAAGATTCCCCTTTCTTCCCCATATCGCCAGAAATTTTCACCTTCTAGATCCACGCGCAAAAGCTCTCGTGCTCTCCGCTCCATGCAAGGGTTTCCACACAACATGAGCTCCCCTCCATAGATCCGCAAAGGCTTTTGATCCAACATTGATTCTTCCCCACCAGAAACCTTCTCCTCACTCCCAAAGCTCCAAAAATGCCGAGGTCTTCTTCCGATGTTGTGGGTGCCATGGGCCCCGGGTACCTCATGACAAGCATATGGGCCACTCGGATAGAGGATGGGCCTAGCCTTGTAATTAGAGATATAGCTAAATTCGGCAGGCTTCGCCTTGTATAGAAAGGAATCTACAGTCCTAGTCGGGTGCGTTATATCTCTAAGGGGAGATCTCCTAGTCGTAATCCGATGGGGACTCCTACCTTGTAACCCTGTCCCCCAGTATATAAGGGGAGGCAGGGCGCCCCATGAGGGCAGGTTGAGTTGGTTCACCAGAATCACCACCACAAATCCTCAAAGGAATAACACCACAACTGGACGTAGGGTATTACCTCTCATCGAGGGCCTGAACCAGTATAAAATCTCCCTGTGTTCCTTTGCAATTCACCGAGTTTCCATCCGCCGAGTAGCCCCATATATTTATTGCCGGTGTAAAACATCGACAGTTGGCGCGCCAGGTAGGGGCTTTGGCGCGATCTACATCTACAAGCTCGATGGATCCAGCAACCGAAGTCGACGGCGGCAAACTCCCCCCCGGAGATACAATCGCATTCAGAAGCCTTGACTTCGTCGCCGACCAGATCGGCAATCTCACCCCGGCCGACACGGACCCGATCCAACCGGCCGAGGAACCAGCTGACTCCGCGCCAGTCGGCCCACATGACGCTGCGGCAATCTTCGACGACATGCTGCGGCGATCTCCAATACGCCCGAGTCCAGGGACAACTCTTCCTTCCAGTGTTCGACTCGGACTCGGTTCTGAGCCAGCCGAGATCGGGCCGAGAAGGGAAGAGATCGTCAACTTCCCGTTCGGACTCGGCGACGCCGCGGATATCTACAATCTACATCCGACGCGGCAAACCCGATCCCCTGGAGTTCGACTCGGATACGGCTCCGAGCCGCTTGAGATCGGATCTAGGGAGGTCGGAGTTACAATCACCCCCATCAACTATTCTGACTACGACTCTCAGTCGGACTACGACTCCCAGTCGGATTCCGACTCCAAGTCGGATACCAGCTCGGCAAGCTTCACTCCGCCACGAGAAATCTTCATGGCATCCAAAGGCTCTACTCCTACTCAGGAATCACGCCGACTACACGAAAAACAAGAGGAGGAGGCCCGCCGTCTGCGAGAACAACAGGAGGAAGAAACAAGACGCCTGCACGCCCACAACGACGGCCTACGCAGGGCTGGGCGAACCGCTCAGCAACAAACCCTCCAAACAAAAGTCGGCGACCACAACGTCTTCGTCACGCCACAGCAGAACGTCGTGGCAGCCGTAACCCTACTGCACACGGTCCAGGTCGGGCCTGATCACCAGGCCACCCCGACGATCGCAAGGATAAAAGCCATGCTTACCGCTGCCGCATGTCAGCAGCACCAACAGTCGGGCAACACACTCGTACTGACCAGTCAATCAACTTCCCCAGCGGCAGTCTCATCCACCTCAAAGCGACGTCGAGCGCCGGCTCTAGTCGGCAGCACGCGGAGTCAAGCCAGACGTCACTCGGCAACCACAACAACCGGCAACGTCGAAGCGACCGTCGGGACAGCCAGACCTCCGAGACCGACTGCGGCGCGACCTTCAGCAAGACATTAATGCTCGGCGCCGCAAACGAGAAGAAGACGAGCAACGCCAACTGGAAGACGAGAACGAGCAATTCGGCCTCCACTACGAGCGGTTTCGCCGCCGTAGTCGAGGTCGGAGTCCTCATGAAGACGACGGAGTACTGGCCTTCACTCAGGAGCTACAACAAGTCGACTGGCCGTCAAGTTTCAATCCTACAGGCATCAACAAATACGATGGCAAGACTAATCCCGAGTCCTGGCTCACGGTCTACACTCTGGCGATTCGAGCAGCTGGGGGAAATCAGAAAGTCATGGCTAACTACCTCCCAGTCGCTTTAGCCGACTCAGCGAGGACATGGCTAGTAGGACTTCCCAAGCAATCAATCGACTCCTGGGGAGAACTCCGGAAACGCTTCATCGCCAACTTCCAGGGAACATACGAGAGGCCATCTTCCGAGTACGACTTATATCAGTTGCATCAAAGGAAGAACGAGTCTCTTCGTGACTTCATCAAGAGGTTTTCTGAGAAGAAGAACTCAATCCCAAACGTCAAGGATGAGGTCGTCATCGCCGCCTTTCGAAAAGGAGTCAAAGACACCTCGTTCATCGACAAATTCACGCGGAAGCCTCCCAACTCTGTCAAGGCCGTATTCGACATGGCAAACAAGTACGCTGACTCGGCCCACGCTGTTGCCGAGACCCTCGATGACAAGTCACCCTGACAGAAGAAACGGGACGACACCGACAACGCGGTCCCGACTAAAGCTGGGAATCGCAAACGCAAGTCAGACGGCTCCATTGTGGCAGTCGGTCACAACCGCCTTCGACCTTCAACAACTGAGGATTATCAGAACAACAAGTGACATGCTCGGGGGCTCACAAGCTCAAACACGAGGATGGCATCCCCACTCCCAAATACCGAACAGCTAAGTCGCTTTCTGATAAACATCTCCTCACTCGGCCTTGCTAGTGCCACAGCCGCTTACACCTAATAGGTGTATAAGCTGCGCATTTACTTTTGTCCGTTTTTGCTCTTAAATGATTACAAAAGTACTCGAGTAGCATAAATCTCGATCCGTGAAACTCTGCTCCATGTAAGACGAACTCAAGTCACCCAAAACGCGTGCCTGGGAAAGAGCCATGAGCCAACTCCCGACGCTAGGGGGTTATGACTAGTCGGGCAGAGTGCTTAAACGTAAGGGGTCAACTACTCGAGGAAATTAATATCAAAAGAGGAAGAACACGTATTTACATACATTGTAAAATACATTTTATTCGGGTGATTATTTCCATCATCAGATGCTACTCATCCGATATCTTTATATTGCAGGCCCAGCTCCGGATACGCGTGACAGGAACTCAGGGCTGCGAGCCCATCTCCTACGCTCGGGGGCTGGACAAGTCTGCCAAAATAAACTCGGGATGCTCCATGAGGGCTACTCACCGAGTACTTGCGCCAGTCGGGACGTCATCTTCCCCGACTACGCTCCATGCGAGCCAACAATCGGCCCCCGGCGCCAGTCGGGGCTGTATACCACTCGGCTAAATAGGGTATGCCCCATGAGGGTCGCCAGCCGAATCCTACGCTAATGCTAGGTTCGGGTACCTTATTTGGTCACGGTTCTGTCAGGTTGGGTACGCCCATGAGGGTCGCTAGCCGAATCCTATGCTAATGCAAGGTTCGGGTGCCTAGCTTGGCTATAATTCTGTTGGATAGGGTACGCCCCATGAGGGTCGCCAGCCGAACCCTCTGCTAATGCAAGGTTCGGGTACCTTGTTCGGCTTTACCCAAGTCAGAGAAGACTTATATCGTCAAAGTGCATCCGGAGTTCTCATGCACTGTGTCACACCTGAGGAGGGCAAGCAGATCCTGCATTATACCCACTCAGGCTTGCGTGGCAACCAGTTTGCATCCAGAACGTAAGTCGGAAAGGCTTGCGAATAAGGATTTCTCTGGCTGATTGCGGTTACCAACACCAAAAAACTCATCCTGACATGCGATGGATGATACTTCTCTAGAGCTATGCTGGATAGGTCGGCTCAGGCCGGCTTATTTGGTAGCAGCCACCAAGATATGAGTTCCTACAGTAGCATGCTCCATGTGGGCCGCCCGCAGGCTGAGTTGAAATTATAGCGCTGGTGCTACCCACAGGAACCGATGAGGTAAACAGATATGCTTCATGAGAGCCTTATTGCTAAACATATATGTTTGGGTATCTGTCTTATCCACCAGGTCTCGAGGATACATCCTTACAAGGATCACAAGCTGGTCTTCATTAAAATTGGAGATGCAGGTATCTCTCTCGAGTACACCTAACCACGTAATGGATTTATTTTTCATACAGTGGTACTCGGCCTACATGCGTGGCCACCAGTTGCCATGAGCAGCATTATTCCCGCTGACATGACGCGGATGAGTCTAACTTTCGAGTAGTTCACTACTCGGGAGAGACTATAAAATTCTCATTCCCGCTGACATGACGCGGATGAGTCTAACCTTCGAGTAGTGCACTACTCGGGAAAGACTATAAACAATCTTCCAGCTGACGAGCTGAAGAGTCTAACTTCCGAATGGGACGCCACTCGGGAAAGACTATAAACACCTTTTCCGGCTGACATGATGCCGACGAGTCTAATTTTCGAGTAGTATACTACTCGGGAAAGACTATAAACACCCCCTTTTCCAGCTGACATGACGCTGAAGAGTCCCATATACGAGTAGCATCCTACTCGGCAAGACTATAAACACACATTCCGACTGACATGAAGTCGAAGAGTCCTATATACGAGTAGTTCCCTACTCGGCAAGACTATAATCATATTCCGGTTGACATGATACCGAAGAGTCTCATGTACCAGTAGTAATCTACTCGGGAAAGACTACAAGGTTAAAGATCTTTGACTTCATGTTTAATTGTTTTCACAATTAAGCACAAAGTCGGGGGCTAAACCTAATAGGTGCGCCTATTCGGCGCACACTATTCCAACATCTACATGGAGCCCTTCATAGCCTCGCTGCCAGCTGACATGAAGCAGGACTCGGGAGAAGCAGCACTCAGACAAAGAGCACTCGGGAGCAATGCACTCGGGAAGACTTCACCGTGGAGGATGAGCACTTGGCATCAGCTGTGACTCAACTATGAAGGTCTCGGGGGCTACTGTGGGTGCCATGGGCCCCGGGTACCTCATGACAAGCATATGGGCCACTCGGATAGAGGATGGGCCTAGCCTTGTAATTAGAGATATAGCTAAATTCGGCAGGCTTCGCCTTGTATAGAAAGGAATCTACAGTCCTAGTCGGGTGCGTTATATCTCTAAGGGGAGATCTCCTAGTCGTAATCCGATGGGGACTCCTACCTTGTAACCCTGTCCCCCAGTATATAAGGGGAGGCAGGGCGCCCCATGAGGGCAGGTTGAGTTGGTTCACCAGAATCACCACCACAAATCCTCAAAAGAATAACACCACAACTGGACGTAGGGTATTACCTCACATCGAGGGCCTGAACCAGTATAAAATCTCCCTGTGTTCCTTTGCAATCCACCGAGTTTCCATCCGCCGAGTAGCCCCATATATTTATTGCCGGTGTAAAACATCGACAGATGTCCCCCTCGTTCCTGTAGGAACTTGGCCGATATCGACCCCTTGCCAGGCGAAGCTTGCACATCTGGATAAGATCAAGCGTCTTCAACCAAGGGAGTTAATCAACTGGCACTCAGCCAAAGGTGAAACAATCCCTACTCCCGACTCCCACGAAATTGTGGTTTTTGAGACATTCTTCAATAGGGGTTTCGCTCTTCTAGCCGCTGACTTCTTTCGGGGTCTTCTTGATTTTTATCAGATTGAGCTCATCCACCTCAATCCAAACTTCATCCTTCACATTTCATTTTTTGTGACTCTTTGTCAAGCCTTTCTGGGGATCGATACCCATTTCAACCTCTTCTGATACTTCTTTCACATCAAGCCCCAACCTTCCAAAGCCAACCCTTAGGTCAAAGGGGGAGCTGGGCTACAGCTTTGCATCGAGATGAAGAAGATCTATCTTTACCTCCCCCTAAAGACATCCTTGAAAGGATGGCACCAAGAGTGGTTTTATTGTGCAAATCCAGAACCCTCCTTGCTTCCATTTGTTTGAAATCCTCCCAAACACTTAGAGTGCTAGTCATCGCTTCCCTTGGAAACCGAGATGGTGCAGGTGTGGCAGCTTGTGGAGAGGATCGAAGAAGAACAAAGGTCTGACCGGGCCCTAGGTTGCCCGAACATTCCAGAACCAGCAGACGTAGCCCCTCAAAGCTTGGATCCACCCTAGGTATGAATACCAGGGGAAGAATGATCCTACCTGGGAGTCTGCCGACCTCGTCGTGAAGGACATGGTAACAGATACTCTGCTATGTTACTTTGTAAGTGGTGTAGTAGAGATTCTGGACACCGAGGAGTGTCCAAAACCCTTCTGCCTAAAGAGGCCAAGGCCGTCGGTCAAGTTCTGATATGATATCTTGTCATCTTGATGCTTGCCTATAGTGAATGTTGTGTATCTGAAGTGTATGAGACTGTCTTCATATGTATTGTTTGCAGGAAACGCCGGTTTTGTATCAAATCCCTCCAGCTCATCGACTGGGGGATCAAGAAAAAGGCCAGCTAGCCCATCGGCTAACTCGAAGCCCCATCTCATGACTATCCCTGGGTATTCCATTGAACTAACCCAGATAGGAGCAAGGATATCTTGAGGCTGGATGAAGTGGCTGCTAGAAAGGAGCTGATCGAGCTGTTCGAGGCCACCATCAAGACTTTGCAGTAGGTCCAGGTAAGCAACCCAACTGGCTGTAGCTTTGACTTTGTTGTTGGTTATATGATCTTGTAGTCCACTGTCATACACAACAATGATTTGCCTTGTAGAAAGTTATTGATCGGTCTGAGAAGATGAGTCGGGTGCTTGCCAGGCTTACTCCTCAGATCGCTCAGTTTAGTCAGCTCCAATCTGAAAATAACGAGTTTGCGGAGGCCATAGGGCCTGGGTACCTCACGGAAGGCAATATGGCCACTCGTATAGAGGGTGGGCCTGCCATGTAATTAGGGATATGGTAGAACTCGGCTTTATGTTACTTTGCATGACAAGGAAAGGGATATAGTCCTAGCCGGTTACTTTGTTCCTAGAGGGAAATCCCTTGGTCGAGTCTGACTAGGATTCTTTCCATGTTACCTTGCCTCCTCGGTATATAAGGAGAGGCAAGGAGCCCCCTAGGGCAGAGAAGATAATCAACATCAACCTCAAAGGCAATACACAACAGCTAGAAGTAGGGTATTACCTCACCATGAGGGCTTGAACTAGGATAAATTCTTTCGTGTTCCTTTGCATGCATCAAGCTTAGGTCTTACAAATAGCTCCATAATCAATACAACCGATACAAAACATCGACAGTTCGTGCGCCAGGTAGGGGCCTCGTCAAGATCATCATCAACAAGCCTAATGGATCTAGTCACCAAAGTCAAGGTGTCATGTTCATACTTGGACAAGCCATCAACTTCGGGAGCCTCAACTTCATCGCCGACAATCTCGGCAATCTCACCCTATCTGACTCGGTTTTGACCCGATCGGCTGGGGACCAAGCCGATCCAGCGCCAGTTGGCTTACTCAATGCTGCAGTAGTTTTCAACAGCCTGCTTTAGCGACATCCAAGATCTATGAGTCCAAGGACAACTCTCTTTCCTACTGTTCGATTCGGATGCGGCCCTGAGCCAGGCGAGATCGGGCTTGGGGGAGACGAGATCATCAATTTCCCACTCAGACTTAGCAATTCCATAGCCAACTTCAATTCCAATCTGGCACGGTAAACTCAATCCTCTGAAATTCGACTCGGATATGGCCCAGAGCCGCTCAGGATCGGATCTAGGGGGGTTGGGGGTAATCCTTACACCGATAAACTACTCTCAGTCGGACAACAGCTCTAGGAGCTTTTCTCGGCCCTGTGAAGTCTTCATGACATCAAAGGGATCAACTCCGGCACAAGATGCGTGTCGACTATGCGAACAACAAGAGGAGGAGACTCGCTGACTACGTGAGCAGCAACAGGAGGAAGAAAACTGACGCCTATAGGCTGAACATGATGCTCGCAACTAGGATCTAAGCAAGGCTGGCCGAGTAGCGCCATAGGAAATCCTCCAAACCAGGGTAGGCAACCATGACATCTTCGTACCACCCCAACAGAACGTCGTGGCTGAAGCTACACTTCTGGACACCCTGCAGCTAGGGCCTGATCACCAAGCTACCCTGACTATCACAAGGATCGAAGCCATGATAACCGTTGTAGTATGTCAACAATAACAGCAGTCCGGAGATACCCTGGTTCCATCTGGCAAAACAACTTCAGATGCTAGTACTTCGTCAACTACAGCACAACGCCAAGCGGCGAGCACTGGTCAGCACCGCTCAGAGTCCAACCATGTTTCAAAAGGGCACAACGATGATCGTCGGTGGTACCAGCAAGATGGGCATCAAGGCGACCGTGATGCCCGCGAGCAGCTACCATGAGACCTCCGCCATGACATCAATGCCCAATGCCGAGAGCGCGAGGAGGACGAACGACGCCGACTTGAGGACAAGCACAAGCGTTTTGGTATTCACCACGAATGGTTCTGCCAACACAGCCGGAGCCGAAGCACTCACTCGGACGAAGGGGTCCCCGCTTTCTTGCACAAACTACAGCAAGGCAACTGGCCCACAGGCTTTAAACCCACTAGCATAGAGAAGTACGATTGGAAAGACCAATCCTGAGTCCTGGCTCACCGTGTACACCCTGGTGATCTGAGCAGCTAGAGGCGACCACAAGGCTATGGTAAATTATCTTCCAGTCGCACTAGCCGACTCAGCACGGACATGGTTGATGGGGCTATTGGCTCCTGGGGAGAACTCCGTGAGCGTTTCGTGGCCAATTTCTAGGGAATGTACGAAAGGCCAGCGTCTGAGTATGATCTATACCAGTGACATCAGACAAGAACGAGTCTCTTAGAGACCTCATCAAGCACTTTTCTGCGAAAAGGAACTCAATCCCTAAGATCAAGGACGAGGTTGTCATAGCCGCCTTCCGTAAGGGAGTCAGAGACACCCCGTTCATTGCCAAATTTACTCAGAAGCCACCAGTATTCATCAAGGCTCTCTTCGACATGGCCAACAAGTACTCTAACTTAGCCGACGCCGTTGCTGAGGCACTTGACGACAAAAAGCAGCCACGACAGAAGGAACGATGGGACACTAACGACGCGGCCCCATCCAAGGCTGGGAACCGCAAGCGCAAGTCAGAAGACATTGTGGCCACCATCGACCGCCCCCGACCGCGACCCTCGAAGGCGGACGACTACCAGAAAGTCATGAATGGGCCATGCCCATTCAACCAAATGCCTTCGTCTGGTGAACAAAAAGATAAAGACAAGCCAGACTCTGGTCTAGCCGGTGATTATGAAGATCCCCAGGCTGAGCTCAATCACATATTTGGAGGGCCGACAGCATACGAGTCCAAACACAAACTGAAGCTAACTGCTCGAGAAGTAAATTCTATCTCTACTGACACCCCCTAGTATCTACGTTTGTCCAAAGTGGCGATCATGTTTGACCACACGGATCACCCTGACCAAGAGGCACATCTAGGGCGATATCCACTCGTCCTGGACCCAGTCATCAGAAACATCAAGTTGAAGAAGGTTCTTATCGACAGAGGAAGCACTCTCAATATCCTTTTTGTCAAGACACTCAATGAGATGAAAATACCTCGATCTGAGTTACTGCCGAGTACAGCTCCCTTCCACGAGGTAATCCCCAGCCTTTGGCACGCGGGAGAATTTTTGCACCGAGAATAGCTGTTTCGAGGTTGCCGACTTCGAGACAGCATACCATGCCATACTTGGAAGATCGTCACTCGCCAAGTTCATGGCAATACCCCACTACACATACATGATGCTCAAGATGCCTGCACAACAAAAGTGCTCTCCTTATGCAATGACGTCAAACAAGCCTTCACCAGCGACAAGGAGAGCTGCGAGTTGGCCCAGTCACAAGGGGCTGCAGTCGGGCAAAGTAGTGTCCGACAAGCAGCATCCACTTCAAAGGAGGACGATGAAGTCCCGACAAAAAAGGCAGCCAAGTCATGGATTTTAGCGGAGTCAGAAAACAAGAAGATCCCCCGAACCCTTCTGACCCTACAAAGACTGCGCTTGTCGGGATTGTACTCGACCCCAAATAGGAAGATGAGCTCGTCACCTTCCTTCGGGTGAACAGGGATATTTTTGCTTGGAAGGCATCTGACATGAATGGTGTACTAAGGGAGGTGATCAATCATTCCCTCAACGACACGCCAGATGCCAAACCAGTCAAACAACGACTACGGCAATTCATACAAGACAACAAAGATGCTATCTGCGAGGAGATAACTAAGCTCCTGGCAGCCGGGTTCATCCGAGAGGTCTACCACCTGGATTGGCTAGCAAACCCAATCTTGGTCCAGAAGAAGAACGGTAAATGGCGCTTGTGCGTTGACTACACTGACTTAAACAAAGCGTGTCCCAAAGACCCCTTTGGTCTATCGAGGATAGATTAGGTGGTCGACTCAACTGTGGGATGCAAACTACTCAGTTTTCTTGACTATTACTCGGGATACCATTAGATATGTCTCAAGGAAGAGGACTGCTTGAAGACTTCTTTTATCATGCCATTTGGAGCATACTACTATGTCACTATGCCGTTTGGGTTGAAAAACACAAAGGCAACGTACCAACGTGCCATCCAATGGTGTCTTCACACTTAACTCGGGCACAATGTGGAGGCATATGTGTCGATGTTTTACACTGGCAATAAGAATATGGGGCTACTCATGAGACCTAAACTTGATGGATTGCAAAGAAACACGAAACGATTTATGCTGGTTCAGGCTCTCGAGGTGAGGTAATACCCTACTTCCAGCTGTTGTGTATTGCCTTTGAGGTTTCTCTGGTGAGATTGTATTCATTGTCCTCAAGGGGCGCCCTGCCTCCCATTATATACTGGGGGTCAAGGTTACAGGGTAGGAATCCCAGTCGGACTCCGACCAAGAGATTTCCTTCTAGGAATACAACGTGCCCGACTAGGATTATATCCTTTCCTTGTCGTACAAGGTAATGTATACCGAGTCCTATTGTATCCCTAATTACAAGGTTAGGCCCATCCTCTATCCGAGTGGCCCCAATGTTTCTCATGAGGCACCCGGGGCCCATGGCCTCCACAATATCTCGATGACGTGGTAATGAAGACCAAGATCAAAGACGACCTTATCACTGACTTAGAAGAGACCTTTCAAAGTCTGCGAAGATTCAAGATGAAGTTGAACTCGGAAAAGTGCGCCTTCGGAGTACCATCGGGAAAACTACTCGGTTTCATCGTTGCACACCGTGGCATAGAGGCGAACCCAGAGAAGATCAATGCAATTATGAACATGGCTCCCGCAACTAGCCAGAACCCAGAGCTGATGCCGAGTGCTCAACCTCCTTGGGGAAAGCTTCCTGAGTGCCTTGCTCCTGAGTACTCGTTGTCTGAGTGCTTCTTCTCCAAGTCCTGCTTCATATTGGCTGGCAACAAGGCTATGAAGGGCTTCATGGTTGTGGAGGCCATGGGCCCTGGGTACCTCATGAGGAGCATTTGGTCCACTGGAACAGAGGATGGGCCTAGCCTTTTAATTAGGGATACAATAGGACTTAGCATACATAACCATGTACGACAAGGAAAGGATATAGTCCTAGTCGGGCACGTTGTATTCCTAGAAGGAAATCCCTTGGTCGGAGTCCGATTGGGATTCCTACTCTATACCCCTGTCCCCCGGTATATAAGGTGAGGCAGGGCACCCCCTGAGGGCAGGGAGAGAAGCATAGAATTTCACCAGAGAAACCTCAAAGGCAATACACCACAACTGGACATAGGGTATTACCTCATCTTGAGGGCCTGAACCAGTATAAATTGCTTGTGTTCCTTTGTAGTCCATCAAGTTTAGGTCTCACGAGTAGCCCCGTATTATTATTGCCGATACAAAACATCGACAATGGTAAAATATGCATAGTGTGCACCTGAATAGGCGCACCTATTAGGTGTAGCCCCCGACTTTATGCTTAATTGTGAAACAATTAAACATAAAGTCAAAGAACTTTAACATTTTAGTCTTTCCCGAGTAGTGTACTACTCGGAAATTGGACTCTTCAACATCATGTCAGCTGGAAGAATTTTTGCTCAAGGCAATTGTCTTCTAAGCATGTAAGCCGAGTATCACTTCATGGATTTTAACCCAATATGTGGTCAGGTGTACTTGAGAGATACCTGCATCCCAAATTTTAATGGAGACCAGTGGTTGATCCTTTTAAGGATATATCCCCAATACCTAGTAAATAATTTAGATATCTAAACACATGTGTCCAGCAATTAGGCTTTCATGAAGCATATCTGATTATTTAATCGGTTTCTGTAAATAGCATCTGCACTGTGATTTCAACACAGCCAGCAGTCGGCTAAATAGAGCATGCCATTTAGAAACTCATGTCTTGTGGCCCAGTACTGAATTAGTCAGCCCAAGTCCACTTATTAGCACGGCTTTATAAAGCGGGGAGAGAGAAAAGATTCCCCTTCTTCTCCAATCCGCCAATCATTTCATCTTCCAGCTTCCGTGCCCAAATTTCACGCTCTGCCTCGCTAGGGTTCACTTTAGCCTGTGTCCCCACTCGAGACTCACCCGATTTTGCTCCGCCACATCCATTCCAAGCCTCCACAAATCTTTCCCCCAAATCTTTTCACCTCCAGCAATGTCGAAAGCCCCATTTGAGATCTCTGAGATGACCACCGGAGTCTGGCCAATGTCAGACTGCAGCCCGGTGAAGCTGAAGCTATTAGAGAAGTGATTGATGCTGCACCATCAAGATGCAACCCACTGGCACACTATAGAGGGAGAGTCGATACCAGCGCCCGAATCTGGTGAGGCCGTCATCTTCACCTTATTATTTGATCGCGGTCTTGCCCTCCCAGCTTTAGATTCCCTTCGCCAGCTTCTATCCTTTTATCAGATAGAGTTGGTGAACTTGAATCCCAACTCTATCCTTCCTTCACCACTCTGTGCGAAGACTTTCTTGTGGAGGCCATGGGCCCTTGGTACCACATCACAAGCATATGGGCCACTCGGACAGAGGATGGGCCGAGACCTATAATTAGAGATATAGTAGCACCCGGCAGACTTTGCCTTGTACAAAAAGGAATATACAGTCCTAGTCGGGTAAGATGTATCTCTAAGAAGGAAATCCCTTGGCCATGTTCGGCTGGGATTCCTACCTTGTACCCCTGTCCCCCAGCATATAAGGGGAGGCAGGGTGCCCCCTGAGGGCACGAGATCACAGATCATCAAGAGTTCATTAGAACCACCACCATAATCCTCAAAGGAATACATCCTAACTGGACGTAGGGTATTACCTCACATCGAGGGCCTGAACCAGTATAAAATCTCTCCGTGTTCCTTTGCAATCCATCGAGTTTTCCCTTGCCTAGTAGCCCTATAATCATATTACCGGTGTAAAACATCGACAGCTGGCGTGCCAGGTAAGGGCTTCGGCGAGATCTACACCAACAATCTCGATCGATCCTACATCAGGAGTTGATGGCGATAAATTCTCCCCTGGAGCCACAATAACCTTCGGAAGCCTCGACTTCATCGCCGACCAGATCGGCAATCTCACCTTGGCCGACGCAGATCCAATCCAACCGGCCGAGGAACCAGCCGACTCCGCGCTAGTCGGCTCACAAGACGCTGCGCCAGCTATCTTCAATCCAATGCAGCAATCTTCAACTTCGCCGAGCTTTGGGACAACTCTCTCCTTCAGCGTCCCACTCGTGCTAGGCCTTGAGCCAGCCCGTGTTGGGCTAGGAAGGGGAGAGATCATCAATCTCCCACACAGATTCGGTGACACTGCAGATCTACATCTCACGCGGTAGACCCGATCTCCTGCGATTCAGTTTGGACATGGCCAAGTGCCATTTCAAATTGGATCTAGGGAGGTCGGAGTCATTCTTACTCCGATGAACTACTCGGATTCTAACTCCAAGTCGGACAACGGTTCGAACACTAGTTCGGATTCTAGTCTGGCAAGCTTTCTCCTGCCCCGTGAGATCTTCATGGCTTCAACACCACCACCGGAGGTGTGCCGACTACAAGAGGAGCAGCAGGAGGAGGCACGCCGACTACGGCAACAAGAAGAGGCCGATCGCGAGGCTCGCAATGACAGGCTACGTAGGGCTGGGCGAACCGCACAACAACAGATTCTCCAGACCAAAGTCGGCGACCACGACGCCTTCGTCACGCCACAACAGAACGTCGTGGCCGCTGCAACTATGCTGGACATGCTCCAGCTTGGGCCTGATCACTAGGCCACCCCGACTATCGCCAGGATCGAGGCAATGATTACAGCTGCTGCCTGTCAGCAGCAACAGCAGTCGGGCGACATACTTGTACCGACCAACTGGTCGGGTTCTCCCGTAGCAGGCTCATCTACATCAGCTCGACGCCGGGCGGCTGGCTCAAGTTGGCCACATGAAGAATCGCTCCAAACGTCACTCGGCGACACCAATAACAACAATCGGCGGCGTCACCAGTACGATCGCCGGCCCAACCAAGATCTCCGAGTTTGTCTACAACACAACCTCCGGTACGACATCAACACCCGGCGCCGCCAACGGGAAGAAGAAGAGCGCCGCCGACTGGAGGACGAGAACGAGCGTTTCGGTCTTCACCACGAGTGGTTTAACTGCTGTGGTCGGAGCCGGAGCCCTCACGAAGACGAAGGCATTCCAGCTTTCACCTACGAGCTCTAGGATGTCGACTGGCCGTCGGGCTTCAAGCCTACGGGAATCGAGAAATACGACAGCAAAACCAACCTTGAGTCCTGGCTCACCGTATACACCCTGGCAATTCGAGCTGCCGGCAATGACCACAAAGCCATGGCTAACTACCTCCCAGTCGCACTAGCTGACTCGGCGAGGACATGGCTAACAGGGCTCCCGAGGCGGTCGATCGGTTCCTGGGGAGAACTCAGGGAGCGGTTCATCGCAAACTTTCAAGGGACCTATGAGAGGCCGTCTTCCGAGCATAATCTATATCAACTGCATTAGAAGAAGAACGAGTCTCTACACGGCTTCATCAAGAGGTTCTCCGAGAAGCACAACAAAATCCCAATGATCAAGGATGAGGCCATCATCACCGTCTTCCGCAAGGGAGTAAAAGACGCTCCGTTCATTGTGAAGTTCACTTGGAAGCCACCGTCCTCCGTCCGGGCTCTCTTTGACATGGCAAACAAATACGCCGACTCGGCTGAAGCAGTCGCCGAGGCCCTCGACGAGAACAAGGAGTCCCGGCAGAAGGACCAGAAGGCAAAAGCCGACAATGAGCCATCACAAAATAAGACCAGGAACCACAAGCGGAAGTCGGACAACAAGGTGGTCAACATGGAGTGAACTCGGTCGCGGCCCCAACGCAATAACGACTACCAGAAAGTCATGAATGGGCCTTGCCCCTTCCACCCCAAAGGCAAGCACGCGGCCAAAGACTGCTTCATGCTCAAGAAGTTTGCTTCCGAGCAGGCTTCATCATCTGGCGCCGACAAGGACAAAGGCAAGCCAGATCAAGGCCCGGCTGACGATTTTCAAGATCCCCAGGCCGAGCTCTACCACATTTTCAGAGGGCCGTCTGCGTATGAGTCTAAGCGCAAGCAGAAGCTAACAGCACGCAATGTCAACGCAATATCTACAGTAGACGCCCCCCAATATTTGCGCTGGTCAGAGACGTCCATCACGTTCACCCGCGCTGATCATCCAGATCGGGTTTCGCACCTAGGACGCTATCCACTCGTCTTGGACCCGGTCATCGAGCACATCAAGTTGAAGAAGGTTCTCATAGACGAAGGTAGCGCGCTCAATATCCTCTTCGCCAAGACCCTGGACGAGATGAAGATTCCTCATTCAGATCTGCGGCTGAGTATGGCGCCCTTCCACGGGATAATTCCCGGCTTATCTTCAACTCCACTCAGGCAGATAAACTTGTCGGTCACCTTCGGCACGCGGGATAACATCCACACGGAAAACATCTGCTTCAAGACCGTGTACCACGCAATACTTGGACGATTGGTGCTCACCAAGTTCATGGCAATACCGCACTATACATACATGGTGCTCAAGATGCCAGGGCCAGCAGGAGTCCTCTCCCTCCATAGCGATGTCAAGCAAGCCTTCACCTGCGACAAGGAGAGTTGTGAATTGGCTCAGTCACAAGAGGCGGTAGTCGGGCGCAACAGCATTCGGCAAGCCGTCACAACAGAAGTCGAGGAAGATCCAGTTCCGGCCAAAAAAGCAGCTAAGTCAGGAATTTCAGCAGACTCGGACACGAAGAAGATCCCCCTGGACCCTTTCGACCCCTCCAAGACTGCTCTAGTCAGGACCGGACTCGACCCCAAATAGGAAGACGCGCTCGTCACCTTCCTCCAAGCCAACAAGGATATCTTCGCGTGGAAACCGTCCGACATGCCAGGCATACCAAGGAAGGTGATCGAGCATGCCCTCAACATGAAGACAGACGCCAAGCCAGTCAAGCAATGGCTACGGCGCTTCACTCAAGACCATAAAGATGCTATTCAGGAGGAGAAAACCAAGCTTCTCATAGCCGGGTTCATCAAGGAGGTCTATCACCCGGATTGGCTAGCAAACCCAGTTCTGGTCCAGAAGAAAAACGGTAAATGGCGCATGTGCGTCGACTACACCAATCTCAACAAGGCGTGCCCCAAGGATCCATTTGGTTTACAGAGAATAGACCAGGTGGTGGATTCAACTGCGGGGTGCGACCTTCTCAGTTTTCTTGATTGCTACTCGGGATACCACCAAATTAGCCTGAAGGAGGATGACTGCCTGAAGACGTCTTTTATCACGCCGTTTGGAGCGTACTGCTACATCACTATGCCGTTCGATTTGAAAAACGCTTGAGCAACGTATCAACGGGCAATTCAGCGGTGTCTAAACACTCAAATCGGGCGCAACGTGGAGGCCTACGTCGACGACGTGGTGATCAAGACCAAGTCCAAAGAAGACCACATCGCTGACTTGGAAGAAACCTTCCAGAACCTTCGAAGATTCAAGATGAAGTTGAACCTAGAAAAGTGCGCCTTCAGTGTGCCATCTGGCAAGCTACTCGGCTTCATCGTCTCACATCGCAGCATTGAGGCCAACCTGGAGAATGTCAATGCAATTATGAACATGGCTCCCCCGACAAACCAGAAGGACATCCAAAAGCTGACAGGCTGCATGGCGGCACTTAGCCGGTTTATTTCCCAACTGGGCGAACGGGGCATGCCCTTTTTCAAGCTATTGAAGAAAGCAGACAATTTCCAATGGACTCCTGACACCCAACAAGCCTTCGAAGACTTCAAGAAATTTCTCACATCACCCCCCGTGGTTGTGTCACCCATGCCCCAAGAACCGCTAATGCTATATCTGGTGGCAACTACTCAGGTAGTCAGCATGGTGCTGGTGGTCGAGCGATCCGAACAGGGTCACAGCTAGAAAGTCCAACGACCAGTCTACTTTGTCAGTGAGGTCCTTGCCGACTCGAAGACGAGATACCCGCAGGTCCAAAAGCTGCTCTACGGCCTACTCATCACTGTTCGAAAGCTGGTGCACTATTTCCAAGCACATCAAGTCACGGTTGTCACATCATTTCCACTCGAGGACGTCTTGCATAACCGCGAGGCCACCGGCCGAATCGCTAAATGGGCGCTCGAGTTGATGGCGTTTGACATCACCTTTTAGCCACGAATAGCAATCAAATCACAAGGTCTAGCCGACTTCCTGGCTGAGTGGACAGAAGTTCAAATGCTTACATCAACAGCGAAGATAGAGTACTAGACAATGTACTTCGATGGTTCTCTACGGATCGGCGGCGCCGAGGCTGGTGTCGTACTGACGTCGCCCACCGGCGAAAAACTCAAGTACGTTCTACAAATCCACTTCCCGGCTTCCCACAACGTTGCTGAGTACGAGGCACTTATCCACGGGCTCCGCATTGCTATATCACTCGGCATACGTCGACTGGTTGTGCGCGGGGATTCTCATCTAGTGGTGAACCAAGTCATGAAGGACTGGACATGTCTCGACGATACCATGGCGGCATACTGTCAAGAGGTCCGCAAGCTGGAAAACAAGTTCGATGGGCTGGAGATAATAGATGTCCTATGACAATACAATGATGCTGCGGATGAATTCGCAAATGTGGGATCCAAGGGAGAATCGATCCCAACAGGGATCTTCGTCGAGCAACATATGGAGCCATCAGTCAAGAAGAAACCAGTGCCAGAGCAGTCGAGAGGTGAACCTACCCCGGCTACAAAGGAGGTGCTGCACATATGTCAAGATTGGTGGACTCCTGTTCTCAAATTGCTCCTGGACGATGAACTCCCAGAAGATCGTAGTGAAGCCGAATGAATCAAACATCGAAGCAAGAGTTTCTTAGTCGTCGGAGAAGACCTGTATCAAAGAAGTGCATCCAGGGTCCTCATGCGCTGCGTCACCACCGAGGAGGGCAAGCAGATTCTGCACTCGATCCACTCGGGCATATGTGGCAACCACGCCGCATCCAGGACGTTAGTTAGAAAGGCTTACCGGCAGGGATTTTTCTGGCCAACAGCCATAACAGATGCAAAAGACATTGTTCGCACATGCGAGGGCTGCTAGTTCTACGCAAGACAAACAAATCTCCCAACCCAAGAACTTCAAACAATTCCAATCTCTTGGCCCTTCGTAGTATGGGGGCTTGACATGGTTGGGCCCTTCAAGAAAGCGCCAGGAGGGTTCACACACTTGTTCATCGCAGTGGATAAATTCACCAAGTGGATTGAGGCCAAACCCATTGCAACCATAACAGTGGCACGAGCAAAGGACTTCATCATGGGTATATTATACCGATTCGGGGTCCCTAGCCGCATCATCACCGACAATGGTACTCAGTTCACGGGCGGCGTGTTTCAAGATTTCTATGACAACTTCGGCATCAAGGTCTGCTATGCGTCTATGGCACACCCGTGGAGCAACAGGTAGGTTGAACGAGCCAATCGTATGGTCTTATAAGGTATCAAGGCCTGGATATTCGACCGACTACAACCATACGTGGGCCGGTGGGTACAAGAACTCCCATCTGTTCTCTGGTCTCTCAGAACCACGGTTAGTCGGGCTACAGGGCAATCCCCTTTCTTTCTGGTCTATGGTGCTGAGGCTGTGCTACCAACCGAGTTAGAGTTCGGCTCTCCGTGAGTCTGGGCTTACTCAGAAGACATCTCAAACAACACCCGATTGGTCAAATTAGATCAGTTGGAAGAAGCAAGGGATATCGCAACAATCCAGTCGGCAAGGTATCTTCAAGGCCTGTGTCGTTATCACAATCACAATGTCCGTGGCCACGCCTTTTTGGTTGGAGATCTTGTCTTGAGAAAAATACAAACCACCAAAGACAGGCATAAACTATCCCCAATCTGGGAAGGGCCATTCATTATAGTGGAGGTCACTCGGCCAGGCGCCTACGGACTGAAGACCGAAGACGGTGCCCTCATCAGCAACTCGTGGAATATAGAACAGCTACGTCCTTTCTATACCTGAGTTTTATACTTTTCCATGTGTACAGTTCCTCTCTGACTCACTACGCCGCTTGTTCCAACCAAGTAGTGAGTCGGGGGCTGCATGTATTATATGTGCTTTGTCAATAATATACGAGCCTATTTTACTTAAGTTATGAAGTTTTACTATGACTTTTCCATGTCTGCCCGAGTACAGCTTTCTGCCGTGAACATTTTTTAAGTTCCTATAGATTAATTTGGTGTAGGCTATATGGTCGAGTAAAGCTAATGACAACTGAGTAATAGTCTAAAGCTTGGCGGCATTGCACATTTATTTACACATGTCTTTACAAAAATCCATAATACACTGACTGCATGATGTACTGTTTTTACAGACCCAAGTCCCGGGTGATAATCTCTACAGTCGGCCTCGCCTTGTCTATCAGCTCCAGCGCCTCCTCAGGAGTCATCTCCTCGGCAAACCCCTCCCCGATGGCTTCAACATCCGCCCTTGGGTAGATGGACTTGGTCATTGCCAAGGTCTGGGCCACGCCCGCAATAACATGCTCATCCGAGTACCTTTTCAGGGCACTCGGTGCATCTTTAAGGCGCTCCTCCAGTTGGAAGATTGTGTTGGAGCTGGTTCCCACAGGACGAGGATCTATCAGGTCAAGGAGCCCTTTCACGGACTCGCCAAGGGTTTCCCGTGACTCCTTGACTACCCTGATCTCCTCTGTGAAAGCCTAAAATTGGATCTGGGAATTGGCTCTCATAGCTACCCAGGTTCACCAACAAGTAAACTTGTTAAGCAAAGTTGCAGATGGAGTAATTAATGGATTGGTTAAGGTTATTGTCAGAGCGGAGACTTACTTTTGTTCTCGGCCTCCCACTTGGCTATGGCCTTCTCCAGTTCGACTCTTTCTTTCTCGAGCTTGGTATTGGCCTTTTTCAACTCGGCCTTCTCTTGCTCGAGCTCGGTTTTGGCCTTTGTCAGGTCGGCCTTGTCCTTTTCAAGTTCGGCCTTGGCTCTCTCGGCCTCCTTCAGCTGTTCTTCTCACTCCGCTCGGGTCTTCAACTCGGCTTTGAGGGCTGCACAACAGATTAGTCAAGAACTCAACGTTGTAGTCAAGACACAACTGGGCAGTCGGGAGCAACACAGCTGGAGAAATATATTAAGGATTCAGTTAGGAAGAAGTATTCTGGAGGCTCACCTCTTATCTTCTTGGCTTGGTCCCAATTCTCACTCCTGAGCTCGGTGACAGCCTCCCTCAGCCAAGATTCCCTCTCCTGGCTGTGCCCTTCTACTTTGGCTTTCAAGGCCCGGAGCTGTTCCAACTCTTGGAGCTGGGGGGCAACTCGGGTCAGCACCTCGTGCATCTTCTCCGAGCGATCGACAAGCTTCTGCTAGGGGAGTAACAAGTCAAAGCAGAATCAAGCGTCAAGAAATACTTCCAAGATTCGAATACAACGGAAATCATACCTGAATCCCTTGGGACGCGGCGATCGTGGCACGAAGCAAGTCTTCACGCTCCTTTTCTGCCACTGCCTCATCAAGCTTGAAGCTCCACGCAGTTCCGTCGGGCGCCGTCCAGCGGAACGTCCTCGGGAACTTGCGCAGAGGGGCCTCGATCCTGGGGAGGTTCGGTCTATCCGAAGGAAGGGACAATGATGACGACGACGATGATGACGGAGACCAGGAAGGCGACGAGGTCGTGGCCCCCAACTCAGCGGCCTCCGGGGCATCAGGGGCTGGCTCAAGAGCTATAGCGATGGCTTCAACAACGGGCGCCGGCTCAGGGGCTGGAACAGGGGCTTCAGCAACCACCCCTTGGTCGGCCGGGGTTGGCGGCCCTGCAGTCGGGGCGGTCTCAGTTTCTGCAACTGGGGCCACCGCCAGCTTAGCAGGCGCGCTCGCTGGTGTTGGATCGGCTGAGGTAGGCTCGATAGCAGGGGCAGTCGGCGTGACTTCTTTAAGATTAATGTCGAGCCACTTCCTGCGTAACGAGTCGGATATCAAGACGTTTCAATGCTAAACATGATTTTCAGAAGACCCAGTATGGCCTACCTCTTGGAGAACTTGAGCTTTTTTTGGGACATCCGGAGGGCGACACTGGAGGGCTGCTTGCTGTTAGGCTTGACGGCACGGTAGTTGGTGGCAGCACTTCCATCCTAGTCGGCCCCACTTGTGGAGTGGCCGGCTGGGGTGACTGCGAACTCGGAGGCACCATCCTTGGCCTCGATGTTGTTGGACTTGGTAGCGCTGAGCTTGACTTCTTACTCGGTGGTGCGCTTTTTCGGCCCGATGTTGCTGAGCCCAACTGCGCTGGTCCCGGTCGGGGGCTTGAAGGCCTAGCGGCTATGCTGGTGGTGTCTCTGATCTTGAGGCTCCCAGCTGTGGCACTCGGCCAGATGACCTCCTTCTTTCCCTAGTCTACAATGGGTTTCTTCCCCGCTCTCTTGGAGTCGGGCTAGGCGGCAGAAGGACATCTCGGCCTCTTCTTCGACTTCGCGGCCAACAACGGACAGGAGTCATCATCAAACTCCTTGCACCACTGCAAACAATTCAACAATATACATTGCACGACGCTGAGCAATTATGGATACATGTCTACAGGCATTCATCACAGAAGAGAAACAAGGGTTACCTCGGGACGAGGACGGTTTCGGCTATAAGCCGCGATGGAGCGCTCTGCGTCCTCGGTTTCGATCACCCCATTGGAGAAATAAGTGAACAATGTTTCGGTCACTTTTTGCTGGTCAGCCACCTCTCGGCTTTCTCGGTCAGGGTCATTCTTCCCTTGGTAATCCTAGCAGAATTTGCTCCTCAGCTTCAATGGCTGGACGCGCCGGGTCAGGAAGCGCTTGGCCACCCAGGGGCCGGTCAGGCCAGCTCTCTTAAATTTCTCCAACCTTGCCAGCAACTAATGCACTTGGCCTATCTCTTCGAAGGCTAGATCAGACGACCAATTGGGCGAGACCGCCGGTGGCGAGCCGGTGAACGGAGGCAGGGAGGGTTCTAGATCAGAACAGTAGAACCACTCCTTATGCCAACCTTTCAAGGAGGATTTCAAAGGAAGATTGATATATACTTTCTTCATCTCTCTCCTCAATTGAAGGCCAGCTTCCCCAATCACCTGGACCCTATTCTTGGAGGGTTGGGGCTTGATGTGGAATAGGTGCCTAAGGAAATTGAAATGGGGCTCTACACCCAAGTAGCACTCACAAAGAGTCACGAAGATAGAGATTTGCAAAATCGAGTTGGGATTTAGATTCACCAACTCCAATCCGTAGAAGCTAAGAAGACGGTGGAGGAATGCAGAGGATGGAAGAAACAAACCCCAGTCAAAGAAAGAGGCAAAACGACAGTTTTGCCGGCTTGAGGATTTGGAACCGACTCACCCTCAGCCGGGTGCCAGCGGATGATGTCACGACTTTGCAGCCGCAGCGACTTCTCCAGCCTTTCCAGCTTCGACCGGCTGTAATCCGAGGTCGGCCACCCTTCGTCCGACACCCCAACGAAATCTAGAACCTTCGGCATGGCTGGGGGGACAAGAAATTTGGGGGAAATGTGGTCGAGGGCTTGGAATGGACAAAGGAAAGCGGAATCGCTCGAGCTTCAATGGGGAGGAGCAAGCAATGGCGAACCCTAGCGGAGCGGGAGGCAAAATTTCAGCACGGAGCTGGGAAGACGAAATGATTGGTTGCTTGGGGAAGATGGAGGAATCTTTTCTCTCTCCCCCAGCCTTTATAGAGCCTGTGTTGACTCATGGGCTTGGGCTTACATAGTTGGTGTTGGGCCACCAAGATATGAGTTTCTACAGTAGCATGCTCAATATGGGCCGTACGCTGGCTGCGTTAAAATCGCAGTACAGGTGCTACTAACAGAAACCGATGAGGTAAACAGATATGCTTCATAAAGGCCTAATTACTAAACATATATGTTTGGGTATCTGTCTTATCCACCAAGTATTGAGGATATATCCTTATAAGGATCACAAGCTGGTCTTCATCAACATTGGGGATGCAGGTATCTCTCAAGTACACTTGACCACGCAATGGATCTATTTTCATGAAGTGGTACTCAGCCTACATGCTTGGCCAACAGTTGGCATGAGCAACATTATTCCAGCCGCTGAAGAGTCTAACTTCTGAGTAGTACACTACTCAGGAGAGATTAAAAATATCTTTTCAAGCTGACATGATGCTAAGGAGTCTAACTTCCGAGTGGGACGCCACTCGGGAAAGACTATAAACCCACTTTTTCAGCTGACATGAAGCTAAAGAGTCCCATATACAACTGGCATGCTACTCGGCAAGACTATAAATTATATTCCGGTTGACGTGATACCGAAGAGTCTCATATACCAGTACTATACTACTCGGGAAAGACTACAAGGTTAAAGTTCTTTGACTTTATGTTTAATTATTCACACAATTAAGCACAAAGTCGGGGGCTACACCTAATAGGTGCGCCTATTCGGCGCACACTATTCATACATCTACATGAAGCCCTTCATAGCCTCACTGCCAGCTGACATGAAGCAGGACTCAGGAAGAAGACGCACTCGGACAAAGAGTACTCAGGAGCAATCCACTCGGGCAATCTTCACCGTGGAGGATGAGCACTTGGCATCAGCTGTGACTCAACTATGAAGGTCTCAGGGGCTACTGTGGAGGCCATGGGCCTCGGGTACCTCATCACAAGCATATGGCCCAGTCGGACAGAGGGTGGGCTGAGACTTATAATTAGAGATATAGTAGCACCCGACAGACTTTGCCTTGTACAAAAAGGAATATACAGTCCTAACCGGGTAAGATGTGTCTCTAAGAAGGAAATCCCTTGGCCGTATCCGGCTAGGATTCCTACCTTGTACCCCTATCCCCCAGTATATAAGTGGAGGCAGGGCGCCCCCTGAGGGCACGAGATCACAGATCATCAAGAGTTCATCAGAACCACCACCATAATCCTCAAAGGAATACATCCCAACTGGATGTAGGGTATTACCTCACAACAAGGGCCTGAACCAATATAAAATCCCTCCGTGTTCCTTTGCAATCCACCAAGTTTCCCCTTGCCGAGTTGCCCTATAATCATATTGCCGGTGTAAAACATCGACAGTTGGCATGCCAGGTAGGGGCTTCGGTGAGATCTACACCAACAATCTTGATGGATCCTACATCAGGAGTCGACGGCGACAAATTCTCCCCTGGAGACACAATAACCTTCGGAAGCTTCGACTTCATCGCCGACCAGATCGGCAATCTCACCTTGGCCGATGCAGATCCAATCCAACCGGCCGAGGAACCAGTCGACTCCGTGCCAGTCGGCTCACAAGACGTTGCACCAGCTATCATCAATCCAATGCAGCAATCTTCAGCTTCACCGAGGTTTGGGACAACTCTCTCCTTCAGTGTCTGACTCATGCTAGGCCTTGAGCCAGCTTGGGTTGGGCTAGAAAGGGGAGAGATCGTCAATCTGCCATGCAGCTTTAGCAATGCCACAAATCTACATCTTATGCAGCAGACCCGATCTCCTGCGATTCAGTTTGGCCATGGCCAAACGCTGTTTCAGATTGGATCTAGGGAGGTCAAAGTCGTTCTAACTCCGATAAACTACTCGGATTCCGATTCCAAGTCGGATAACGGTTCGAACACTAGTTCGGACTCCAGTCTGACGAGTTTTCTCCTGCCCCACGAGATCTTCATGACTTCAACACCACCACCCAAGGTGCGCCGACTACAAGAGGAGTAACAGGAGGAGGCGTGCTGACTATGACAACAAGAGGAAGCTGACCGCGCGGCTCGCAACGTTGGGCAACGCAAGGCTAGGCAAACCGCCCAGCAACAGATCCTCCAGACAAAAGTTGGTGACCACGATGTCTTCATCACGCCACAACAGAACATCGTGGCTGTTGCAACCCTGCTGGACACGCTCCAGCTCGGGCCTAATCACCAGGCCACCCCGACTATCGCCATGATCAAGGCAATGATTACAACTGCTGCCTGTCAGCAACAATAGCAGTCGAGCGACACACTTGTACCGACCAATTGGTCGGGTTCTCCAGCAGCAAGCTCATCTACATCGGCTCGACGTCGGGCAGCTGGCTCAAGTCAGCCACACGAAGAGTTGCACCAAACATCACTCGGTGACACCAATAACAACAATCGGCGGTATCACCAGTACGATCGTCGGCCCAACCAAGACCTTCGAGTTCGTCTACAACATGACCTCCGATGCGACATTAACGCCCGGTGTTGCCAACGTGAAGAAGAAGAGCACCGCTGACTAGAGGACGAGAACGAGCATTTCGGACTTCACCACGAGTGGTTTAATCACCGTGATCGGAGCAGGAGCCCTCACGAAGACGAAGGCGTTTCAGCTTTCACCCACGAGCTCCAAGACGTCGACTGGCTGTTGGGTTTCAAGCCTACGGGGATCAAGAAATACGATGGTGCTCAAGATGCCAGGGCCAGCAGGAGTCCTCTCCCTCCGCAGCGATGTCAAGCAAGCCTTCACCTGTGACCAATTTCGGACTTTGTTATCAAACTTCGAAATTCTTTTGCTTGGGCTTCAGTAATTCTTCCATGGCCTCTTGAAATCGGCTTTCATGAGCCGATACCTTCTGTACTAGGTGTGCTAGGCTCTCAAAGTCTTTTGTTGAAAATTTTTCCTTGATCGGAGCCAACAAACCTTGGAATGCTAACTCGGCCAACTGTGCATCATCCAGACTTAAACTGTAACATCGGCTTCTAATATTACGAAACCGCTGGATATATTCTGCGACTGATTCATCCGGCTTTTGTATTACCGATGTTAAATCTATTAAACTCATCTCCTGAATCCTAGTAAAGAAATATTTGTGGAATTGTTTCTCCAAATCGGCCCAACCCCAAACTGAATTTGGTGGTAACGAAGAGAACCATGTGAAGGCCGATCCGGATAGCGACAATGGGAAAAGTCTAACTCTCAAAGCTTCTTCAGCCGATGCCTCCCCACATTGAGCCAAAAATCGACTGACATGCTCCACTGTAGATACATCATCTTGCCCTGAGAATTTGGAGAAGTCTGGTACTCTGTATCGGCGCGGCAATGGAATTCTATCAAACCAACCTGGATATGGAGGCCGATACAAGAATGTTTCCTTCTTTGGTCTTAGACCGAATTGTTCTCTCACCACCTCTGTGATTCTTGCTATCCAATCTTCTTCCCTTGGATCTTCGACGTGATAATGCAGAGGTGGAGTTGATAGCCGATTCTACCTCTGATATTCTCTCTGATAATTGTACTCAGGGATAGCTCCTGGATAGCTCTGTCGATGCCCCCCGTAGTACGTAGTTTGACGATATCCTTGAGGAATTTCATCTTGTTGCCCCCTAGCCAATCGAATCGGCTCCACCGCCTTCATGATCAAGCTCTGTAATGTGTTCACCAATATCCCAGATTGATCGATCAATGCATGATGAACTGCTTCATTAACCATGTCTTGAAGTGGCTTATGTAAACTTGCAGGCGATGTATGGCTCGATTCACCAACCAGAACAGGTTTTGGCAATTGTGACTTCTGAATCGGCCCTTGATCTATCATACCGAAGGATTCTGGACAAAACTTCTGAAATTCAGCAATATTCTGCTCCACTTGTTGTCTTTGTTCTTCGGTCAAATCTTCCATTGTAACTGGGATTGTATCATCTTTGCTGACCTCCTTTCCAGCCATGTTGAAGTTCTGTGTCCCACCAGGCGTGCCAAAAACGTGTTGACGCCGAAAACCACCGGCAGCATCGGGAACGAGCCGATGATCTGGTTCGACGTCTGGAGACACGCGTAGGCCTGTGAGATTTGCTTCACTCCAGTGCAGGTCCTAAAATCTTGAGGTTCGTAGGAGTGCCAATCAATTTGACCCCGCAATTGACAAGGAGATAGAAAATATTAGATCAGTGATCCAATCGGCCGATAAGAATCCTACCAGCCGATTGCCGATAGAATTTGTTAGCGCTGCACCTAAGGTACTACCCGCGCCCTTGCCCGGGTCCTCACCCGTGCCCGTGCCCGAGTCCACGCCCGTGCCCATGCCCGGGTCCTCACCTGTCTCCGCGCCCGGGTTCTCGCGCGTGCTCGCGCCCGGGGCCTCGCGCGTGCCCGACTACCAACAGCGCTTGCGCATCGGCTAAGAGGCCGATGATGATATAAACAGATAGTAAATAAATCCGATTGTCGATAATACTTGTACATCGGCTAGACAAACCGATGATAACTAAATAAATCATAAACTAGCGGACTGCTGACAAAACATGTGTATCGGCTGGAAAGCTGATAATAGTGCAAGTAAGCAAAATAAACAATTGAACAATGCAGTCGGCTTTATATAATAAAGGATAACTTATCGGCTAAGCACTCCGATAAAACATCGCATAAAAACCTATCGACTCAACAAGGACAAACCTATCACTATCAATCTAGTAGTTCAGACTTAACTGATGCAGCACAGATTAACAATTATAAAAGAACCTCGATGAGCCGATAGATCTAATGCAATCGTGATGTATATGATAACTTATCGGCTATACATTCCGATAAGACGCTTGCGTAAAATCTATCGACCTAGCAGGAATAACTTATCACGACAGTTTAGTAGGTCGGACCCAACCGATGCAGCACAAACTGACGATAAGTTACACCCAGTAAGCCGATAAAAACTACGCACGCGTGATGTGATATATCGACCCAGGCTATGAGATCAAACCTAACTAATGCAGCCGTAGATGGAGTAGATACACCGGGTAAGGGGTGACGAGTCTTACCCTCTCGCAGGAGTTCGGACCTAACCGATGCAGCCCAGCTCGAGAAGCAAGAACCCGTCGAAAGGGTGGCGATGCGCCGAAGTTTATTGATCTGTGAGATAATTTACAAGGTCCCCGGGCATACGTATTTATACCCCGAGTTTGCTACAGTCCTGATTGGACACGAAACAGGAGTTTCCTATTTAGAAAAGAAAATCACAAGTCCTGATCGGACACGAGATTAGGTTTATCTAAAAAGTATTAAAACTACCTAATTAATAGATAAGGCAATTAACTGCCATGCCGTGGTCTTCATGATTCCTTCCTGTACTCGACTTCTTCTGGATTAGCTTCCACCGGCTGACACAATCTCTTTCCTTAACCGAGTTTGATACGAATCGTACTAAATTTTGGCGTTAACAGACAAGGAGAGTTGCGAATAGGATCAATCACAAGAGGTGGCAGTCGGGCGCAACAGCATTCGGCAAGCTGTCACATCAGAAGTCAAGGAAGACCCAGTTTCAGCCAAAAAAGCAGCAAAGTCAGGAATTTCAACCGACTAGGACATGAAGAAGATCCCCCTGGACCCTTCCGACCCCTCCAAGACTGCTCTAGTTAGGACCGGACTCAACCCCAAATAGGAAGACACGCTTGTCACCTTCCTCCAAGCCAACAAGGATATCTTCGCGTGGAAACCGTCCGACATGCCGGGCATACCAAGGGAGGTGATCGAGCATACCCTAAACGTGAAGACAGATGCCTGGCCAGTCAAGCAACAGCTACGGTGCTTCGCTCAAGACCGTAAAGATGCTATTCGGGAGGAGATAACCAAGCTTCTCGCAGCTGGGTTCATCAAAGAGGTCTGTCACCCGGATTGGCTGGCAAACCCAGTTCTGGTCCGGAAGAAAAAGGTAAATAGCGCATGTGCGTCGACTACACCGATCTCAACAAGGCATGCCCCAAGGACCCATTTGGTTTACTAAGAATAGACCAGGTGGTAGATTCAACTGTAGGTTGTGACCTTCTCTGTTTTCTCGACTGCTACTCGGGATACCACCAAATCAGCCTAAAGGAGGAGGACTGCCTAAACACATCTTTCATCACGCCGTTTGGAGCGTATTGCTACATCACTATGCCTTTCGGTTTAAAAAACGCTGGAGCAACGTATCAACGGGCAATTCAGCGGTGTCTACACACTCAGATCGGGTGCAACATGGAGGCCTACGTCGATGACATGGTGATCAAGACAAAGTCCAAAGAAGACCTCATCACTGACCTGGAAGAAACCTTCCAAAATCTTCGAAGATTCAAGATGAAGTTGAACCCGGAAAAGTGCGCCTTCGGTGTGCCATCCGGCAAGTTACTTGGCTTCATCGTCTCGCATCGCGGCATTGAGGCCAACCCGGAGAAAGTCACCACAATTATGAATATGGCTCCCCCGACTAACTGGAAGGACGTCCAGAAGCTGACAGGCTGCATGGTGGCACTCAGCCGGTTTATTTCCCGACTGGGCAAATGGGGCATGCCCTTTTTCAAGTTATTGAAGAAAGCGGACAATTTCTAGTGGATTCTCGAAGCCCAGCAAGCCTTCAAAGACTTCAAGAAATTTCTCACATCACTCCCCGTGTTGGCGTCACCCATGCCCCAAGAACCGCTAATGCTATATCTGGCGGCAACTACTCAGGTAGTCAGCACGGTGCTGGTGGTAAAACGATCCAAACAGGGTCACATCCAGAAAGTCCAACGGCCAGTCTACTTTGTCAGCGAAGTCCTTGCTGACTTGAAGACAAGATATCCGCAGGTCCAGAAGCTGCTCTATGGCCTACTCATCACTGTCCGAAAGCTGGTGCACTATTTCCAAGCACATCAAGTCACGGTGGTCACATCGTTTCCACTCGGGAACGTCCTGCACAACCGCGAGGCCACCGGCCAAATCGCTAAATGGGCGCTCGAGTTGATGGCGTTCGACATCACCTTTCAGCCGAGGATAGCAATCAAATCACAAGCTCTAGCTGACTTCGTGGCCGAGTGGACAGAAGTTCAAATGCCTACATCAACAGCAAAGCTAGAGTACTGGACAATGTACTTCGACGGTTCTCTACGGATCGGTGGTGCCGGGGCTGGCGTCGTACTGACGTCGCCCACCGGCGAAAAACTCAAGTTTGTTCTACAAATCCACTTCCCGGCTTCCCACAACGTCGCCAAGTACGAGGCACTTATCCACGAGCTGCGCATTGCTATATCACTCGGCTTACATCGACTGGTTGTGCGCGGGGATTCTCAACTCGTGGTGAACCATGTCATAAAGGACTGGACATGTCTCAACGATACCATGGCGGCATACTGTCAGGAAGTCCGCAAGCTGGAAAACAAGTTTGACGAGCTGGAGATAACACACGTCCTATGACAATACAATGATGATGCAGATGAATTGGCAAATATAGGATCCAAGCAAGAAGCGGTCCAGACAGGGATCTTTGTCAAGCAACTCATGGAACCATCAGTCAAGAAGAAACCGGTGCCGAAGCAGTCGGGAGGTGAACATACCCTGGCAACAGACGAGGTGCTGCACATATGTCAAGATTGGTGGACTCCTGTTCTCAAATTCCTCTTGGATGATGAACTCCCAGAAGATCATAGCCAAGCTGAACAGATCAAACGTCGAAGCAAGAGTTTCCTAGTCATCGGAGAAGACCTGTACCGAAGAAGTGCATCCGGTGTCCTCATGCACTACGTCACCACCGAGGAGGGCAAGCAGATCCTACAGTCGATCCACTTGGGCATATGTGGCAACCACGCCGCATCCAAGACGTTAGTTGGAAAGGCTTATCGGCAGGGATTTTTCTGGCCAATAGCAGTAACAGATGCAAAAGACATTGTTTGCACATGCGAGGGTTGCCAGTTCTACGCAAGACAAACAAATCTCCCAGCCCAAGAACTCCAAACAATCCCAATCTCTTGGCCCTTTGCAGTATGGGGGCTTGACATGGTCGGGCCTTTCAAGAAAGTGCCAGGAGGGTTCACATACTTCTTCGTCGCAGTGGTTATATTCACCAAGTGGATTGAGGCCAAACCCGTTGCAACCATAATAGCGGCATGAGCAAAGGACTTCATCATGAGTATATTATACCAATTTGGGGTCCCTAACCGCATCATCACCGACAACGGCACTCAGTTCATGAGCGGCGTGTTTCAAGATTTCTGTGACGACTTCGGCATCAAGATCTGCTATGCGTCTGTGGCACACCCGCGGAGCAACGGGCAGGTCGAACGAGCCAATGGTATGGTCTTACAAGGTATCAAGGCCAGGATATTCGACTGACTACAACCATACACGGGCCGGTGGGTCCAAGAGCTCCCATCTATTCTCTGGTCTCTCAGAACCACGATCAGTCAGGCAACAGGGCAATCCCCTTTCTTTTTGGTCTACAGTGCTGAGGCTGTGCTACCAACCGAGTTAGAGTTTGGCTCTCCGCGAGTTCAGGCTTACTCAGAAAACTTCTCCAACAATACCCAATTGGTCGAACTAGATCAGTTGGAAGAAGCGAGGGATATCGCAACAATCCAGTCAGCAAGGTATCTTCAAGGCCTGCGTCGCTACCACAATCGCAATGTCCGTGGCAGCGACTTTTTGGTCAGAGATCACGTCCTAAGAAAAATACAAACCACCAAAGACAGGCACAAACTATCCCCAATCTGGCAAGGGCCGTTCATTATAGCCGAGGTCACGTGGCTAGGCGCCTACCGACTGAAGACCGAAGACGGTGCCCTCATCAGCAACTCATAGAATATAGAACAGCTACGTCCTTTCTATACCTGAGTTTTACAAATTTCATGTGTATAGTTTTTCTCTGACTTACTACACCACTTGTTTCAACCGAGTAGTGACTCAGGGGCTGCATGTATTATATGTGCTTTGTCAATAATATACGAGCCTATTTTACTTATGTTATGAAGTTTTACTATGACTTTCCTACGTCTGCCTGAGTACAGCTTTCTACGGTGAATGTTTTTATTAAGTTCCTATAGATCAACTCGGTGTAGGCTATATGGTCAAGTAAAACTAATGACAACTGAGTAATAGTCTAATGCTTGGCGGCATTGCACATATATTTACACTTGTCCTTATAAAAATCCACAATATACCGACTGCACGATGTACTGTTTTTACAAACCCAGGTCTCGGGTGATAATCTCTGCAGTCGGCCTCGCCTTGGCTATCAGCTCCAGTGCCTCCTCAGGAGTTGTCTCCTCGGCAAACCCCTCCCCGATGGCTTCAACATCTGCCCTTGGGTAGATGGACTTGGTCATTGCCAGGGTTCGGGCTACGCCAACAATGACGTGCTCATCCGAGTACCTCTTTAGGGCACTCGGTGCATCCTCAAGGTGTGCCTCCACTTGGGCGATCGAGCTGCAGCTGGTTCCCACGGGGCAAGGATCCATGATGTCAAGGAGCCCTTTCACAGATCCGAGGAGGGCCTCCCGTGACTCCTTGATGACCCTTATCTCCTCTGCATAAGCCTGAAATTGGGCTTGGGAATTGGCTCTAGCAGCTACCCGGGTTCACCGACAAGTAAACTTGTTAGGTAAAGCTGCAGATGGAGTAATTACTGGATTGGTTAAGATCATTGTCAAAAAGGAGACTTACTGTTGTAGTCGGCCTCCCATTTGGCTATGGTCCTCTCTAGTTCGGTTTTTTCCTTCTCGAGCTTGGCGTTGGCCTCCTTCAACTCGGCCTTCTCTCGCTCAAGCTCGGTATTGGCTGTTGTCAGGTCGGCCTTGTCTTTTTCATGTTCGGCCCTAGCTCTCTCGGCCTTCTTCAGCTGTTCTTCTCCCTCCGTTCGGGTCTTCAACTCGGCTTCGAGGGCTGCACGACAGATTAGTCAAAAACTCGACGTCGCAGTCAAGACACAACTAGGCAGTTGGGAAATAACACAGCTGGAGAAATATATTAAGGATTTGGTCAGGAAGAAGTGTTCTGGAGGCTCACCTCTTATCTCCTTGGCTTGGTCCCAATTCTCACTCCTGAGCTGGGTGACAACCTCCCTCAGCCAAGATTCCCTCTCCTGGCTGCACCCTTCCACCTCGGCTTTCAAGGCCCGGAGTTGGTCCAATTCTTGGAGTTGGGGAGCGATTCGGGTCAGCACCTCGTGCATTTTCTCCGAGTGATCAACAATCTTCTGCTCGGGGAGTAACAAGTCAAAGCAGAATCAGGCGTCAAGAAACACTACCGAGATTCCAATACAACGAAAGTCATACCTGAATCCCCTGAGACGCGGTGATTGTGGCACGAAGCAAGTCTTCACGCTCCTTTTCCACTGCCACCTCATCGACCTTGTAGCTCCGCATAGTTCTGTCGGGCACCGTCCAGCGGAACTTCCTCGGGAACTTGCACGGAGGGGCCTCGATCCTAGGGAGGTCGGGTCTATCCGAAGGAAGGGACAGCACCGACGACGACGGTGACTAGGTTGGCGAGGGGGTCCTGGCCCCCAACTCGGCGGCCTTCGGGGCGTCGGGGGCTGGTTCAGGAGCTGCAGAGATGGCTTCGACAACGGGCGCCGGCTCAGGAGCTGGAACAGCGGCTTCTGCAACCGCCCCTTGGTCGGTCGAGGTCGGCGGCCTTGTAGTCGGGGCGGTCTCAATTTCTGAAACTGGGGCCGCCGCCGGCTCAGCAGGCACGTTTGCTGGTGCTAGATCGGCTGGGGCAGGCTCGACAGCAGGGGTAGTCGGCGGGGTCTCCTTAAGATCAATGTCGGCCCACTTCCTGCGTAACGAGTCAAACATCAAGGCACGACAATGTTGAACATGATTTTTAGAAGACCCAGAATGGCCTACCTCTTGGAGAACTTGAGCTTCTGTCCGGGAGATCCAGAGGGCGGCGCTAGAGGGCTGCTGGCTATCGGGCCTGAGGGCGCGGCAATCGGCGGCAGCATTTCTATCCTAGTCGGCCCCGTTTGTGGTGTGGTCGGCTGGGGCGCTCGGGTACTCGGCAGTGCTGGGGTCGACCTTGTACTCGGCTGCACTTGGGTTGGGCTCGATGATGTTGAGCTCAGCCATGCCGGTCCCAGTCTCGGACTCGATGGCCTGGGTGCTGTGCCTGCGGGGTCTCTTATCGTTAAACTCCCGACTGTGGCACTCGGCCTCACAACCTTCTCCTTGCCCCGATCTACAATGGGTTTCTTCCCCGCTCTCTTGGAGTCGGGCTGGGCGGTAGAAGGACTTCTCGGCCTCTTCTTTGACTTTGTGGCCGACAATGGACGAGAGTCATCATCACACTCCTTGCACCATTGTAAACGATTCAACAATATACATTGCACGACGATGAGCAACTATGGATACATGCCTACAGACACCCATCACAGAAGAGAAGCAAGGGTTACCTCGGGACGAGGCCAGTTTTGGCTATAAGCCGCGATGGAGTGCTCTGCGCCCTCGGTTTCGATCACCCCATTGGAGAAATAAGTGAACAATATTTCAGTCACTTTTTGCTGGTCAATCACCTCTTGGCTTTCTCGGTCAGGGTCATTCTTTCCTTGGTAATCCCAACAGAATTCGCTCCTCAGCTTCACTGGCTAGACGCACCGGGTCAGGAAACACTTGGCGACCCAGGGGCCGGTCAGGCCGGCTTTCTTGAATTTCTCCAACCTCTCCAGCAACTGATGCACTTAGCCCATCTCTTCAAAGGTTGGATCCGATGACCAACTGGGCGAGACCGCTGGCAGCGAGCCAGTGAATGGAGGCAGGGAGGGTTCCAAATCAGAACAGTAGAACCACTCCTTATGCCAACCTTTCAAAGAGGATTTCAAAGGAAGATTGATATATACTTTCTTCATCTCACTCCGCAACTGAAGGCCAGCCCCCCAATCACCTGGACCTTATTCTTCAAGGGTTGGGCTTGATGTGGAATGAGTGCCTGAAGAAATTGAAATGGGGCTCTACACCCAAGTAGCACTCACAAAGAGTCACGAAGATAGAGATTTGCAAAATCGAGTTGGGATTCCGATTCACCAACTCCAATCCGTAGAAGCTAAGAAGACGGCGGAGGAATGCAGAGGATGGAAGAAACAAACCCCGGTCAAAGAAAGAGGCAAAAACAACAGTTTCACCGGCTTGGGGATTTGGAACCGACTCACCCTCAGCCGGGCGCCAACGAATGATGTCACAGTTTTGCAGCCGCAGCGACCTCTCCAGCCTTTCCAGCTTCGACCGGCTGCAATCTGAGGTCGGCCACCCTTCATCCGACGCCCCAATGAAATCGGGAAACTTCAGCATGGCTGGCGGGATGAGAAATTAGGGGGAAATGTGGTCGGGGGATTGGAATGGACAAAGGAAAGCGGAATCGCTTGGGCTTCCATGGGGAGGAACAAGCAATGGTGAACCCTAGCAGAGCGGGAGGCAAAATTTTGGCGCGGAGCTGGGAAGACGAAATGATTGGTTGCTTGGGGAAGATAGAGGAATCTTTTCTGTCTCCCCCAGCCTTTATAGAGCATGTGCCGACTAATGGGCTTGGGCCTACACAGTCGGTGCTGGGCCACCAAGATATGAGTTTCTACAGTCGCACGGTCAATATGGGCCGTACGCTGGCTGTGTTCAAAATGCAGTACAGGGGCTACAAACAGAAATCGATGAGATAAACAGATATTCTTCATGAAGGCCTAATTGCTAAACATATATGTCTGGGTATCTATTTTATCCACTAGGTATTGAGGATATGTCCTTATAAGGATCATAAGCTGGTCTTCATCAACATTGGGGATGCAGGTATCTCTCAAGTACACCTGACTGCACAATGGATTTATTTTCATAAAGTGGTACTTGGCTTACATGCTTGGCCAACAATTGCTATGAGCAACATTATTCCAGCCGACATGACGCTGAAGAGTCTAACTTTCGAGTAGTGCACTACTCGGGAGAGACTATAAATATCTTTTCTAGCTGACATGATGCTGAGGAGTCTAACTTCCGAGTGGGACACCACTCGGGAAATACTATAAACCCCCTTTTCCAGCTGACATGAAGCTGAAGAGTCCCATATACGAGTGGCATGCTACTCGGCAAGACTATAAATCATATTCCGGTTGACATAATGCCGAAGAGTCTCATATACCAGTAGTATACTACTCGGGAAAGACTACAAGGTTAAAGTTCTTTGACATTATGTTTAATTGTTTTCACAATTAAGCATAAAGTTGGGGGCTACACCTAATAGGTGCGCCTATTCGGCACACACTATTCATACATCTATATGAAGCCCTTCATAGCCTCGCTGCCAGCTGACATGAAGCAGGACTCGGGAAGAAGACGCACTCGGACAAAGAGTACTCGGGAGCAATCCACTCGGGCAATCTTCACCATGGAGGATGAGCACTTGGCATCAACTGTGACTCAACTATGAAGGTCTTAGGGGTTACTGTGGAGGCCATGGGCCCCGGGTACCTCATCACAAGCATATGGGCCACTCGGATAGAGGATGGGCCAAGTCTTGTAATTAGAGATATGTAGCACCTGGTAGATTTTGCCTTATACAAAAAGGAATATACAATCTTAGTCGAGTAAGATGTATCTCTAAGAAGGAAATCCCTTGGCCGTATACGGCTGGGATTCCTACCTTGTACCCCTGTCCCCCAGTATATAAGGGGAGGCAGGGCGCCCCCGAGGGCACGAGATCACAGATCATCAAGAGTTCATCAGAACCACCACCATAATCCTCAAAGGAATACATCCCAACTAGACGTAGGGTATTACCTCACAACGAGGGCCTAAACTAGTTTAAAATCCCTCTGTGTTCCTTTGCAATCCACCAAGTTTCCCCTTGCCAAGTAGCCCTATAATCATATTGCCGGTGTAAAACATCGACAGTGCCGCCATGCAGCCTGTTAGCTTTTGGACGTCCTTCTGGCTTGTTGGGGGTGCCATGTTCATGATAGTAGTGATTTTCTCTGGATTGGCCTCGATGCCTCGATGTGATACGATGAAGCCTAGTAGTTTTCCAGATAGTACACCGAAGGCGCACTTTTCCAGATTCAACTTCATCTTGAATCTCTGAAGGTTTCGGAAAGTTTCTTCCAAGTCGGCGATGAGGTCTTCCTTGGATTTTTGTCTTGATCACCACGTCATCAACATACACCTCAATGTTGCGCTCGAGTTGAGTGTGTAAACACCGCTGAATTGCTCGTTGATACGTTGCTCTAGCGTTTTTCAACCCGAACAGCATAGTGACATAGCAGTATGCTCCAAGCAGCATAATGAAACAAGTCTTCAGGCAGTCCTCCTCCTTCAAGCTGATTTGGTTATCCCGTGTAACAGTGGAGAAAGTTGAGAAGTTTGCACCCTGCAGTTGAATCCATCACCTGATCTATTCTGGATAGAGCAAATGGGTCTTTGGGGCACGCCTAATTTAAGTCGGTGTAGTCGATGCACATGCGCCATTTACCGTTCTTCTTCCGGACCAAGATTGGGTTTGCCAGCCAATCCAAGTGGTAAACCTTTTTGATGAACCTGGCTGCAAGGAGCTTGGTTATCTCCTCCCGAATAGCATCTTTGCGGTCCTGTGTGAAGCGCCGTAGTCATTGTTTGACTGGCTTGGTGTCCTGTTTGACGTTGAGGGAATGCTCAATCACCTCCCTTGGTACACCAGGCATATCGGAAGGTTTCGAAGAAAATATATCCCTATTCGCCTAGAGGAAGGTGATGAGCTCGTCTTCATATTTGGGGTCAAGTCCAGTCCCAACAAGAGCAGCTTTGGAGGGGTCGAAAGGGTTCAGGGGGATCTTTTTTGTTTCAGAGTCCGCTAAAATTCCTGACTTGGCTGCCTTTTTTGTTGGAGATTGATTGTCCTCGCTTGCTGTTGTAGCGACTAGTCGGATGTTGTTGCGCTCGACTGCCGCTTCTTGAGATTGGGCCAACTCACAGCTCTCCTTGTCGCAGGTGAAGACTTGCTTGACATCGCTGCGAAGAAAGCACTTTGGCTAGTCCTGGCATCTTCAGCATCATGTATGTATAATGCAGCACTGCCATGAATTTGGCTAGTACTGGTCGTCCGAGTATTGCATGATACGTGGTCTCGAAGTCGGCAACCTCGAAGCAGATATTCTTGGTGCAGAAATTATCCCGCGTGCAAAAAGTAACTGGCAGAGTTATCTGTCTGGGTAGAGTGGAAGACAGGCCAGGGATTACCCCATGGAAGGGCGTTGTACTCGGCCGTAGCTCAGAACGAGGGATCTTCATCTCGTCGAGCATCTTGGCGAACAAAATATTGAGAGCGCTTCCTCCATCGATGAGAACCTTTTTCAATTTGATGCTTCTGATGACCGGGTCCAGAATGAGTAGTTAATGTCCTGGATGAGTTGATTTCGCGTGCTATGAGCTTCTGCTTCCTCTTGGACTCGTCTGTAGTCGGCCCTCCAAAGATGTGGTTGAGCTCAGCCTGGGGATCTTGGTAGTCACCGGCTGCGCCCGGGTCTGGCATGTTCTTTTCTTTATTGCTGCCAGATGTTGAAGTTTGCTCGGAAGCAAACTTTTTGAGCATGAAGCAGTCCTTAGCCATGCACTTGCCCTTTGGATGAAAGGGGCATGGCAATCTGTGCAGCTAGAGGCGACCACAAGGCCATGGCAAATTATCTACCAGTCGCCTTGGACGACTCGGTATGAATGTGGTTGACGGGGCTTCCCAAGCAGTCTATTGGCTCTTGGGGGGAACTTTGTGAGCGCTTCGTGGCTAATTTCCAAGGAACCTATGAGAGGCCATCCTCTGAGTATGATCTATACCAGTGCCACCAAAGGAAAAATGAGTCCCTCTGTGACTTCATCAAGCACTTTTCCGAGAAGAGGAATTCAATCCCCAAAATCATTGATGAGATTGTCATTGTTGCCTTTCGCAAGGGAGTCAAGGACACATCGTTCATTGCAAAATTTACTCAGAAGCCGCCCAACTCCGTCAAAGCTCTATTCAACATGGCAAACAGGAGCCTCGATAGAAGTAGCTACGAGATACGGATGACTTGGCCCCATCCAAGGGGAAGCACATGGCCAAGAACTGGCCATGCTTTTTCCACCCTAAGGGGAAGCACACAGCCAAGAACTGCTTCATGCTCAAAAAGTTTTTTACTGAGCAAACATTAGCATTCGACGAATAGAAAGACAAAGACAAGACGGACTCGGGCGCAACCGGCGACTACCAAGACACCCAGGCTGAGCTCAATCACATATTTGGAGGGCCATCAACATACGAGTCCAAGCGCAAATAGAAGCTAACCACTCGAGAAGTGAACTCAGTCTCTACTGATACCCCCAGTATCTACGCTGGTCCGAGATGGTTATCACGTTCGACCGCACAGATCACCCTGACCGAGTGGCACATCTAGGACGGTATCCACTTGTCCTAGACCCAGTCATCAGAAACATCAAGTTGAAGAAGGTTCTCATCGATGGAGGAAGCGCACTCAATATCTTCTTTGCCAAGACACTCGATGAGATGAAGATACCTCGATCGGAGTTATGGCCGAGTATACCTCCCTTCCACGGGTAATCCCTGGTCTCTCCTCAACTCCACTCGGACAGGTCACCTTGCCAGTCACCTTCGGCATGCGGGAAATTTTTCGCACAGAAAGCATCTACTTCGAGGTCACCGATTTCGAGACTGCCTACCATGCCATACTCGAACAACCGGCACTCGCCAAATTCATGGCGGTACCCCATTACACCTACATGATGCTCAAGATGCCTGGACCAGCAGGAGTACTCTCTCTACGCAGCGATGTCAAGCAAGCCTTCACCTGCGATAAGGAGAGCTATGAGCTGGCCTAGTCACACGAAGCGGCAGTCGGACAAATAATATCTGACTGGCAGCAACAACTTCAAAGGAGGATGACAAAGTCCCAGCAAAAAAGGTGGCCAAGTCGGGAATTTCAGCGGACTTAGAGACAAAAAAAAAGTCCCCCCTGGACCCTTCTGACCCCACCAAGACTGCGCTTGTCGGGACTAGACTTGACCCTAAATAGGAAGGCGAGCTCGTCACCTTCCTCCAGGCGAATAGGGATATTTTTGCTTGGAAGCCTTTCGACATGCCTGGTGTACCGAGGGAGGTGATCGAGCATTCCCTCAATGTCAAGCTGGATGCCAAACCAGTCAAACAATGACTACGGTGCTTCGCACAAGATCACAAAGATGCTATCCATGAGGAGATAACTAAGCTCCTGGCAGCAGGGTTTATCAAGGAGGTCTACCACCCGGATTGGCTGGCAAACCTAGTTTTGGTCCGGAAGCAGAACGGTAAATGGCGCAGGTGCATTGACTATACCAACTTAAATAAGGCATGTCCCAAAGACCCATTTGGTTTACCAAGGATAGATCAGGTGGTAGATTCAACTGTGGGATGCGATCTACTCAGCTTTCTCGACTGCTATTCAGGATACCATCAAATAATCCTAAAGGAGGAGGACTGCCTGAAAACTTTTTTGTCACACCGTTTGGCGCATACTGCTATATCACAATGCCATTCGGGTTGAAAAATGCGGGCGCAACGTATCAACGTGCCATCCAGTGGTGTCTTCACACTCAACTCAGGTGCAATGTGGAGGCGTATGTCGATGACGTGGTAATCAAGACCAAATTCAAGGAAGACCTCATCATAGACTTAGAAGAAACTTTTCAAAGTCTTCGAAGATTCAAGATGAAGCTGAATCCGAAAAAGTGCGTCTTCGGAGTACCCACTGGAAAACTACTCGGTTTCATCGTGTCACACCGTGGCATTGAGGCAAATCCAGAGAAGATCAATGCAATCATGAACATGGCTCCCCCGACTAGCTAGAAGCTAACCGGCTACATGGCGGCAGTCAGCCGATTTGTTTCCTGGCTTCTCAAACGAGGCATGCCCTTTTTCAAACTATAGAATAAGGTTGACAATTTTCAATGGACGCTAGAAGCACAACAAGCCTTTGAAGACTTCAAAAAGTTCCTTACATCACCACCCATGTTGGCATCACCTATACCCCAGTAATCACTTATGTTGTATCTGGCGGCGATTACTTAGGTAATTAGCACGGTTTTGGTCATTGAGCGGACAGAGCTAAGACATATACAAAATGTTCAGAGGCCTGTTTACATTGTCAGCGAGTTCCTAGGTGAATCCAAGATGCGATATCCTTAAGTCCAGCTGCTATATGGACTACTCATAATTGTCCGAAAGTTGGTGCACTATTTCTAGTCGCATCAAGTCACCATTGTCACATCGTTCCCACTCAGGGATGTTCTACACAATCGCGAAGTCACTGGTAGAATCACTAAATGGGCACTCGAGTTGATGGCATTTGACATAATCTTTCAACCAAGGATAACAATCAAATCCCAAGCACTCACTAACTTCATGGTCGAGTGGATGGAAGTCCAGACGGCTACACATGCGGATAAGCTTGAATACTGGACAATGTATTTCGATGGTTCTCTACGAATCGACAGAGCAGGAGCTGGCGTCGTTCTAACGTCACCCAATGGAGTAAAACTCAAATATGTTGTGGAGGCCATGGGCCCCAGGTACCTCATCACAAGCATATGGGCCACTCGGATAGAGAATGGGCCGAGACATGTAATTAGAGATATAGTAGCACCCGGCAGACTTTGCCTTGTACAATAAGGAATATACAATCCTAGTCGGGTAGATTGTATCTCTAAGAGGAGATCCCTTAGCCGTATCTGGCTAGGGCTCCTACCTTGTACCCCTGTCCCCCAGTATATAAGGGGAGGCAGGGCGCCCCCTGAGGGCAGAACAACACACGAGCTTATAGAAGCAAACAAAAATCCTCAAAGCAATACCACCACAACTGGACGTAGGGTGTTACCTCACATCGAGGGCCTGAACTAGTATAAAATCTGCCTGTGTTCCTTTGCAATCCACTGAGTTTCCATCCGCCGAGTAGCCCCATATTCATATTGCTGGTGTAAAACATCAATAGTTGGCACGCCAAGTAGGGGCTTCGGCGAGATCTACATCAACAACTTCGATGGAACCAACAACAAAGTTAGCGATAAATTCCCCCCCGGATACACAATAACTTTCGGAAGCCTCGACTTCATCGCCAACCAGATCGGCAATCTCACCTTGGCCGACACAGATCCAATCCAACCGGCCGAGGAACCAGCCGACTCCGTGCTAGTCGGCCCACAAGACGCTGCAACAACCATCATCAATCTGACACAGCAATCTTCTACTTCGCCGAGCAACGAGACAACTCTCTCCTTCGGTGTCTGACTCGCGCTAGGCCTTGAGCCAGCCCGAATTGCGCTAGGAAGGGGAGAGATCGTCAATTTCCCATGTAGATTCGGTGACGCCGCAGATCTACACTTCTGTTAACGCCAAAATTTGGCACGGGTCTTTAGCAGATTCGGTTAAGAAAAAATCACAGATGACCAGTGAAGATTGATCCAGAGGAGACCGAGTTTGGGAAGAGACCGTGAAGACCACAGTATGGCAGTCAATTACCTTATCTATAAATTAGGTAGTTTTAGTACTTTTTCAGATAAACCTGATCTCGTGTCCGATCAGGGCTTGTTAGTTTTCCTTTTATAGTTAGGAAACTCCTGTTTCGTGTCCGATCAGGACTGTATCAACTCGGGGTATATATACGTATGCCCGGGTACCATGTAAACTATCCACACAGATCAATCAAATTCGGCGCATCGCCACCCTTTCGACGGGTTCTTGCTTCTCGAGCGGGTCTACATCGGTTAGGTCCGAACTCCTGCGAGAGGGTAAGACTCGTCACCCCTTACCCAGGTGTATCTGCCCTGTCTACGGCTGCATCGGTTCGGTCCGACCTCTTAGGCCGATCAGGTATACCACATCATGCGTGCGTAGATCTTATCAGCTTACTGGGGGCGATTTATCATCAGTTCGTGCTGCATCGGTTGGGTCCGACCTACTGAGCTGCCAGCGATAAATCGTTCCTGCTAGGTTGATGGTTTTTGCGCAAGTGTCTTATCGGAATGTATAGCCGATAAGTTATCTTATTACATCACAGTTGCATTAGGTCTATCGGCTTGTTGAGGTTCTTTTATTATTATTAATATGTGCTGCATCAGTTAGGTCTGAACTACTAGATTGATAATAATAGATTTATCCTTGACGAGCCGATCGGTGTATATGCGACGTTCTATCGGAGTGCTTAGCCGATAGGTTATCTTTTTATAAAGCCGACTGTATTATCTTTGCTATTTTGATCATCTATATTATCATCGGTTTTCTAGCCGATGCACATGTTATACTGACAGCTTATCTATTTGCTTATAGCGTTATCGGTTTCCTAGCCGATACATAGGTGCCATCGGCCATCGGCTACAAGGGGCCTACATCAGTCCGTATCGGCTGATAGCCGATGTGCAATTGCTGCTGACCCGAGCACGAGCACGCCGAGGACAAGGGCCCGGGTACAGGCGTAGCCGATGTGCGAGCACTGTTGGCGCCATCGGCTGAAGGAAGACTTTATCAGCTTATCGGCCGATCGCTGCTGGTAGCCGGGCTCGGGCAACAGACGAGAACCCGAGCGTGGGATACAGGCGAGGGCCTGGGCAAATCGGCAATCGGTTGGAAAGAGTCTACATCAGTATGTCGGCTGATTGATTCACTGAATTAATATTTTCTCCTTGTCAATTATTGGGTCAAATTGACTGGCACGCCTGCGAACCTCAAGATTTTAGGACCTGCACTGGAGCTAAGCAGATCTCCTAGGCCTTCGTATGTTTAATCGCATCAAACCCGATCATCAACAAGCTTCTTGGCACACCCGGTGGTTTTTGGTGCGAACATATTTTTGGCACGCCTGGTGGGACACGATCTTCATATCATCACAATATATCCTATCGGCTGAATCAACACGTTTTTGACCCGGTGGGACACAAACCTTCAACATGGCTGGAAAGGAGGTCAGCACAGACAATATGATTTCAGTCACAATGGAAGACTTGACCGAAGAACAAAGACAACAAGTGGAGCAGAACATTGCTGAATTTCAAAAGCTTTGTCTAAAATCCTTCGGTATGACAGATCAAGGGCCGATTCAAAAATCCCAATTTCCAAAGCCTGTTCTGGTTGGTGAATCGAGCCATACATCGCCTGCGAGTTCACAAAAGCCAATTCAAGACATGTTTAATGAAGCAGTTCATCATGCATTGATCGATCAATCTGGGATATTGGTGAACACATTACAGAACTTGATCAAGAAGGCAGTGGAGCCGATTCAGCTGGCTGGGGGGCAACAAGATGGAATTCCTCAAGGATATCATCAAACTGCGTACTATGGGGGGCATCAACAGAGTTATCCAGGAGCTGTCCCTGAGTACAAATATCAGAGAGAATATCAGAGGCAAAATCGGCTATCAACTCCACCTCTGCGTTATTACGGTGAAGGTCCAAAAGAAGATTTATCAGCAAGAGTCACAGAGGTGATAAGAGAGCAATTCGGTCTAAGACCGAAGGAAGAGATATTTATGTATCGGCCTCCATATCCAGATTGGTTTGATAGAATTCCATTGCCGCGCCGATACAGAGTACCAGACTTCTCCAAATTCTCAGGGCAAGATGATGTGTCTACAGTGGAGCATGTCAGCCGATTCCTGGCATAGTGCGGAGAAGCATCGGCTGTAGAAGCTTTGAGAGTGAGACTCTTCCTGTTATCATTATCTGGATCGGCCTTTACATGGTTTTCTTCATTGCCACCTAACTCAGTTCGAGGTTGGGCCGATCTGGAAAAGCGATTCCACAAGTATTTCTTTATGGGGAGTCAGGAGATGAGTTTGATAGACTTAACATCGGTAATATAGAAGCCGGAGGAATCAGTCGCAGAATATATCCAGCGGTTTCGTGATGTTAGAAGCCGATGTTATAGTTTAAGTTTGGATGATGCACAGCTGGCCGAGTTAGCATTCCAAGGTTTGGTGGCTCCGATCAAGGAAAGATTTTCATCAGAAGACTTCAAGAGCCTAGCACACCTAGTACAAAAGGTATCGGCTCATGAAAGCCGATTTCAAGAGGCCAGGAAGGAATATTGAGGCCCGAACAGAAGAATTTTGAAGTTTGATAACAAACTCCGAAATTGGGGGGCATGTGTTAACGCCAAAATTTGGCACGGGTCTTTAGCAGATTCGGTTAAGAAAAAATCACAAATGACCGGTGAAGATTGATCTAGAGGAGACCGAGTTTGGGAAGAGACCGTGAAGACCATAGTATGGCAGTCAATTACCTTATCTATAAATTAGGTAGTTTTAATACTTTTTAAGATAAACCTGATCTCGTGTCCGATCAGGGCTTGTTAGTTTTCCTTTTATAGTTAGGAAACTCCTGTTTCGTGTCCGATCAGGACTGTATCAACTTGGGGTATATATACGTATGCCCGGGTACCATGTAAACTATCCACACAGATCAATCAAATTCGGCGCATCGCCACCCTTTTGACGGGTTCTTGCTTCTCGAGCGGGGCTGCATCGGTTAGGTCCGAACTCCTGCGAGAGGGTAAGACTCGTCACCCCTTACCCAGGTGTATCTGCCTTGTCTACGGCTGCATTGGTTCGGTCTGACCTCTTAGGCCGATCAGGTATACCACATCATGCGTGCGTAGATCTTATCAGCTTACTAGGGGCGATTTATCATCAGTTCGTGCTGCATCGGTTGGGTCCGACCTACTGAGCTACCAGCGATAAATCGTTCCTGCTAGGTTGATGGTTTTTGCGCAAGTGTCTTATCGGAATGTATAGCCGATAAGTTATCTTATTACATCACAGTTGCATTAGGTCTATCGGCTTGTTGAGGTTCTTTTATTATTATTAATTATGCTGCATCAGTTAGGTCTGAACTACTAGATTGATAATAATAGATTTATCCTTGACGAGCCGATCGGTGTATATGCGACGTTCTATCGGAGTGCTTAGCCGATAGGTTATCTTTTTATAAAGCCGACTGTATTATCTTTGTTATTTTGGTCATCTATATTATCATCGGTTTTCTAGCCGATGCACATGTTATACTGACAGCTTATCTATTTGCCTATAGCATTATCGGTTTCCTAGCCGATACACAGGTGCCATCGGCCATCGGCTACAAGGGGCCTACATCAGTCCGTATCGGCCGATAGCCGATGTGCAATTGCTGCTGACCCGAGCACGAGCACGCCGAGGACAAGGGCCCAGGTACAGGCGTAGCCGATGTGCGAGCACTGTTGGCGCCATCGGCTGAAGGAAGACTTTATCGGCTTATCGGCCGATCGCTGCTGGTAGCCGGGCTCGGGTAACAGACGAGAACCCGAGCGTGGGATACAGGCGAGGGCCCGGGCAAATCGGCAATCGGTTGGAAAGAGTCTACATCAGTATGTCTGCCGATTGATTCACTGAATTAATATTTTCTCCTTGTCAATTATTGGGTCAAATTGACTGGCACGCCTGCGAACCTCAAGATTTTAGGACCTGCACTGGAGCTAAGCAGATCTCCCAGGCCTTCGTATGTTCAATCGCATCAAACCAGATCATCAACAAGCTTCTTGGCACACCCGGTGGTTTTTGGTGCGAACAACTTCATGCGGCAGACCCGATCCCCCACGGTTTAGTTTGGACATGGCTCAGAGCCGCTCCAGATTGGATCCAGGGAGGTCAGAGTCATTCTTACTCCGATAAACTACTCAGACTCTGACTCCAGGTCGGATAACGGTTCGAACACCAGTTTGGACTCCAGTCTGGCGACTTTCCTTCTGCCGCGAGAGGTCTTCATGGCTTCAACCCCTCCACCGGAGGTACGCCGACTACAAGAGGAGCAACAAGAGAAGGCGCGCCGACTACGGCAACAGGAGGAAGCTGACCGCGAGGCTCACAACGACGAGCTACATATGGTTGGGCAAACCACTCAGTAACAAATCCTCCAAACCAAAGTCGGCGACCACGACGTCTTCGTCACGCCACAACAGAACGTCGTGGCGGCTGCAACTCTGTTGGACACACTCTAGCTCGGGCCTGATCACCAGACCACCCCGACTATCGCTAGGATCAAGGCGATGATTACAGCTGCTGCTTGTCAACAGCACCAGCAGTCGAGCGACACACTTGTTCCGACTAACCGGTCGGGTTCTCCGGCAACAGGCTCATCTACATCAGCACGACGCCGGGCCACTGGCTCAAGTCAGCCACACGAGGAGTCGCGGTAAACTTCACTCAGCAACACCAATAACAATGATCGGTAGCGTCACCAGAACGACCGCCTGTTCAACCAAGACCTCCGAGTCCGACTACAATGCGACCTCCGCCACAGCATCAATGCTTGGCGCCACGAACGTGAAGAGAACGAGTGCCGTCGAATGGAGGACGAGCATGAGCGTTTCGACCTTCACCATGAGCGGTTTAACCGCTGCGGTCGGAGCCGGAGCCCTCATGAAGATGAAGGCGTTCCAGCTTTCACCCACGAGCTGCAGGATGTCGACTGGCCGTGGGGCTTCAAGCCTACGGGGATCAAGAAATATGACGGTAAAACCAACCCCGAGTCCTGGCTCACCGTATACACCCTAGCAATTCGAGCTGCTGGGGTGACCATAAAGCCATGGCTAACTACCTCCCGGTCGCCCTGGCCGACTCAGCGAGGACATGGCTAACAGGGCTCCTGAGGCAGTCGATCGGTACTTGGGGAGAACTCAGGGAGCGGTTCATTGCTAACTTTCAAGGGACTTATGAGAGGCTGTCTTTCGGGCACGATCTATATCAGCTGCACCAGAAGAAGAACGAGTCTCTACGTGAATTTATCAAGAGGTTCTTCGAGAAGTGCAACCAGATCCCAATGATCAAAGACGAGGCTGTCATCGCCGCCTTCCACGAGTAAAGGACGCCCCGTTCATCGCAAAGTTCACTCGGAAGCCACCAGCCTCTGTCCGGGCTCTTTTCGATATGGCAAACAAATACGCCGACTCGGCCGAAGCGGTCGCAAAGGCCCTCGACGAGAAGAAAGAGTCACGATAGAAGGACCAGAAGGCGAAAGCCGACAACGAGCCATCGCACAACAAGACAACGAGGTGGCCAACATGGAGCGAACTCGGTCGTGGCCCCAACGGAACAACGACTACCAGAAGGTCATGAACGGGCCATGCCCCTTCCACCCCAAAGGCAAACATGCGGCCAAAGACTGCTTCATGCTCAATAAGTTTGCCTCTGAGCAGGCTTCATCATCTGGCGCCGACAAGAGCAAAGACAAGCCAGATCAGGACCCGGCTGACGATTTTCAAGATCCCCAGGCTGACCTTAACCACATCTTCGGAGGGCCGTCTGCGTATGAGTCCAAATGCAAGCAGAAGCTAATGGCACGCGACATCAACGCAATCTCAACAGCAGACGCCCCCCAGTATTTGCGCTGGTCAGAGACGTCCATCACGTTCACCCACGCGGATCATCCAGATCGGGTTTCACACCCGGGACACTACCCACTCATCCTAGACCCGGTCGTCAAGAATATCAAGTTGAAGAAGGTTCTCATAGACAGAGGCAGCGCACTCAATATCCTCTTCGCCAAGAACCTAGATGAGATGAAGATTCCTCATTTAGATCTATTGCTGAGTACGGCGCCCTTCCACGGGATAATTCCCGGCCTATCTTCAACTCTACTCAGGCAGATAACCTTGCCGGTCACCTTCGGCATGCGGGATAACTTCCGCACAGAAAACATCTGCTTCGAGGTCGCTGACTTTGAGACTGCGTATCACGTGATACTCGAACGGCTGGCGCTCGCCAAATTCATGGCAATACCGCACTATACCTACATGGTGCTCAAGATGCTAGGGCTAGCAGGAGTCCTCTCCCTCCGCAGCGATGTCAAGCAAGCCTTCACCTGCGACAAGGAGAGTTGCGAATTGGCTCAATCACAAGAGGCGGCAGTCGGGCGCAACAACATTCGGCAAGCTGTCTCAACTGAAGTCGAGGACAACCAAGTTCCAGCGAAAAAAGCAGCGAAGTCGGGAATTTCAGTGGACTCTGACACGAAGAAGATCCCCCTGGACCATTCCGACCCCTCCAAGACTACTCTAGTCGGGACCGGACTCAACCCCAAATAGGAAGACGCGCTCGTCACCTTCCTCCAAGACAACAAGGATATCTTTGCGTGGAAACTGTCCGACATGTCGGGCGTACCAAGGGAGGTGACCGAGCACGCCCTCAACGTCAAGACAGATGCCAAGCCAGTCAAGCAACGGCTACGGCGCTTCGCCCAGGACCGAAAAGATGCTATTCGGGAGGAGATAACCAAGCTCCTCGCAGCCGGATTCATCAAAGAGGTCTATCACCCAGATTGGCTGGCAAACCTAGTTCTGGTCCGGAAGAAAAACGGTAAATGGCACATGTGTGTCGACTACACCGATCTCAACAAGGCGTGCCCCAAAGATCCATTTGGTTTACCATGAATAGACCAGGTGGTGGATTCAACTACAGGGTGCGAACTTCTCAGCTTTCTCGACTGTTACTCAGGATACCATCAAATCAGCCTGAAGGAGGAGGACTGCCTAAAGACGTCTTTCATCACGCTGTTTGGGGCGTACTGCTACATCACTATGCCATTCGGTTTGAAAAACACTGGAGCAACATATCAGCGTGCAATTCAGCGGTGTCTGCACACTCAGATCGGGCGCAACGTAGAAGCCTACGTCGACAACGTGGTGATCAAGACCAAGTCCAAAGAAGACCCAATCGCTGACCTGGAAGAAACCTTCCAAAATCTTCGAAGATTCAAGATGAAGTTGAACCCGGAAAAGTGCGCCTTCGGTGTGCCATCCGGCAAGTTACTCGGCTTCATCATCTCGCATCGCGGCATCGAGGCCAACCTAGAGAAAGTCAACGCAATCATGAACATGGCACCCCTGACTAACCAGAAGGACGTCTAAAAGCTGACAGGTTGCATGGCGGCACTTAGCCGGTTTATTTCCCGACTGGGCGAAGGGGGCATGCCCTTTTTCAAGCTATTGAAGAAAGCAGACAATTTCCAATGGACTCCCGAAGCCCAGCAAGCCTTCGAAGACTTCAAACAATTTCTCACATCACCTCCTATGTTGGCATCACCCATGCCCCAAGAACCGCTAATGCTATATCTGGCAGCAACTACTCAGGTAGTCAGCACGGTACTGGTGGTCGAGTGATCCGAATCGGGTGACATTCAAAAAGTTCAATGGCCAGTCTACTTTGTCAGTGAGGTCCTTGCCGACTTGAAGATGAGATATCCGCAGGTCAAGAAGCTGCTCTATGGCCTACTCATCACTGTCCAGAAGCTGGTGCATTATTTCCAAGCACATCAAGTCATGGTGATCACATCGTATCCACTCGGGGACGTCCTGCATCAACGCGAGGCCACCGGCCGAATCGCTAAATGGGCGCTCGAGTTGATGGCGTTCGACATCACCTTTCAGCCACGGATAGCAATCAAATCACAAACTCTAGCTGACTTCATGGCCGAGTGGACAGAGGTTCAAATGCCTACATCAACAGCGAAGCTAGAGTATTGGACAACGTAATTCGACGGTTCTCTACAGATCGGCGGTGTCGGGGCTGGCGTCGTACTGACGTCCCCCACCGGCGAAAAACTCAAGTACATACTACAAATCCACTTCCCGGCTTCCCACGTAGCCGTGTACGAGGCACTTATCCACGGGCTCTGCATTTCTATATCACTCGGCATACGTCGACTGGTTGTGCGTGGAGATTCTCAACTGGTGGTGAACCAAGTCATGAAGGACTGGACATGTCTCGACGATACCATGGCGGCATACTGTCAGGAGGTCCACAAGCTGGAAAACAAGTTCGACGGGCTAGAGATAACACATGTCCTACGACAATACAATGATGCTGCAGATGAATTGGCAAATATGGGATTGAAGCTAGAAGTGGTCCCGACAGGGATCTTTGTCAAGCAACTTATGGAGCCATCAGTCAAGAAGAAACCAATGCCGGAGCAATCAGGAGGCGAACCTACCCCGGCAATAGACGAGGTGCTGCACATATGTCAAGATTGGTAGATTCCTGTTCTCAAATTCCTCCTGGACGATGAACTCCCAGAAGATCGTAGTCAAGCCAAACAAGTCAAACGTCGAAGCAAGAGATTCCTAGTCGTCGAAGAAGACCTGTACCGAAGAAGCGCATCCGGTGTCCTCATGCGCTGCGTCACCACCGAGGAGGGCAAGCAGATTCTGTAGTCGATCCACTCGGGTATATGTGGTGTGGTGGCCATGGGCCTCAGGTACCTCATCACAAGCATATGGGCCACTCGGATAGAGGATGGGCCGAGTCTTCTAGTTAGAGATATAATAGCACCCGGCAGGCTTTGCCTTGTACAATAAGGAATATACAATCTAGATCGGGTAAGATGTATCTCTAAGAAGGAAACCCCTTGGCCGTACTCGGCTGGGAATCCTATCTTGTACCCCTGTCCCCCAATATATAAGGGGAGGTAGGGCGCCTCCTGAGGGCAGAAGAACAACACAGAAGATCATTGATCAACACATATCCTTAAAGGAATACCACCACAACTGGACGTAGGGTATTACCTCTCATCGAGGGCCTGAACTAGTATAAAATCGCCTTGTGTTCCTTTGCAATCCACCGAGTTTCCCCTTGCCGAGTAGCCCTATAGTTATATTGCCGGTGTAAAACATCGACAGTTGGTGCCCCAGGTAGGGGCCTTCGGTGAGATCTACATCTACAATCTCGATGGATCCCACTCTCGGAGTCGACGGTGACAAGTTCTCCCCTAGAGATACAATCACCTTTGGAAGCCTTGACTTCATCGCCAACCAGATCGGCAATCTCTCCTTCACCGAAGCAGATCCAATCCAACTTGCCGCGGAATCAGCCGACTCCGAGTCAGTCGGCACACAAGACGCTGCACCAATTATCATCAACTCAGTGCAACAATCTCCCATGTCGCCGAGCTTTGGGATAACTCTTCCCTTTGGCGTCCGACTTGCACTAGGCCATGAGCCAGCTCGGGTTGGGCCAAGGAGGGGACAGATCGTCAATCTCCCACATAGATTCGGCAGTACTGTAGATCTACATCTTACGCGGCAGACCCGATCTCCTACGATTCAGTTTGGACACTGCCAAGTGTCGTTTCAGATTGGATATAGGGAGGTCGGAGTAGTTCTTACTCCGATAAACTACTCGGATTCCGACTCCAAGTCGGATAACGGTTCAAACACTAGTTCAGACTCCAGTCTGGCGAGTCTCCTTATCCCTCGCGAGATCTTCATGGCTTCAATACCACCACCGAAGGTGTGCCGACTACAAGAGGAGCAGCAAGAGGAGGCACGCTGACTACGACAATAGGAGGAAGCCGACCGCGTGGCCCACAACGATGGGCTACGTAAGGCTGGGCGAGCCGCTCAGCAACAGATCCTCTAGACCAAAGTCGGCGACCACGATGTCTTTGTCATGCCACAACAAAACGTCGTGGCCACCGCAACCCTGCTGGACACGCTCCAGCTCGGGCCTAATCACCAGGCCACCCCGACTATCGCCAAGATCAAGGCGATGATCACAGCTGCGGCCTGCCAACAGCAACAGCAGTCGGGAGACACTTGTACCGACCAACCAGTCGGGTTCTTCGGCAGCAGCCTCATCTGCATCAGCTCGACACCAGGCAGTTGGCTCAAGTCGGCCACACGAGGAATCACGCCAAATGTCACTTGGCGACACCAACGACAACAACCGGCGGTGCCACCAGTACGATCGCCGACCTAACCAAGATCTCCGAGTATGGCTAGAACATGACCTCCGCCACACCAGTAATGCTCGGTGCCATGAACGCGAAGAAGAAGAGCGTCGCCGATAGGAGGACGACTACGAACGCTTCGGCCTCAACCACGAGCGGTATAACCGCTGTAACAGGAGCCGGAGCCCTCAAGAAGATGAAGGCATTCCAGCTTTCACTCACGAGCTCCAGGACGTCGACTGGCCGTTGGGCTTCAAGCCTATGGGGATCGAAAAATACAACGGCAAAACCAACCCCGAGTCCTGGCTCACCGTATACACCCTGGCAATTCGAGCTGCCGAGGGCGACCACAAAGCCATGGCTAACTACCTCCCAGTCGCACTAGCCGACTCGGCGAGGACATGGCTGATAGGGCTCCCGAGGCAGTCGATCGGTTCCTAGGGAGAACTCAGGGAACGGTTCATCGCTAATTTTGCAGGGAACCTACGAGAGGCCGTCTTCTGAGCACGATTTATATCAATTACACCAAAAGAAGAACGAGTCTTTACGCTATTTTATCAAGAAATTCTCCGAGAAGTGCAACAAGATCCCAATGATCAAAGACGAGGCCGTCATCGCTGCCTTCCATAAGGGAGTAAAGGACACCCCGTTCATCGCAAAGTTTACTCGGAAGCCACCATCCTCGGTCCAGGCTCTCTTCGACATGCGAACAAATACGCTAACTTGGCTAAAGCGGTCGCAGAGGTCCTCGACGAGAAGGAGTCCTGACAAAAGGACCAAAAGGCGAAACCTGACAACGAGCCATCAAACAAGACCGCCAGCCACAAGCGGAAGTCGGACAATGAGGTGGCCAACATGGAGCGAACTCGGTCTGGCCCCAACGCAACAACAACTACCAGAAAGTCATGAATGGGCCTTGCCCCTTCCACCCCAAGGGCAAACACGTGCCAAAGACTGCTTCATGCTTAAGAAGTTTGCTTCCAAGCAAGCTTCATCATCTGGCGCCGACAAGGACAAGGATAAGCTAGATCAAGGCCCGGCTGACGATTTTCAAGATCCCCAAGCCGAGCTTAACCATATCTTTGGAGGGCTGTCTGCCTGCGAGTCTAAGCGAAAGCAGAAGCTTACAACGCACGATGTTAACTCAATCTCCACAGCAGACACCCCCTAGTACTTGTGCTAGTCAGAGACGTCAATCATGTTCACCCGCACAGATCACCCAGATCGGGTCTCACACCCGGGGCGCTATCCACTCGTCCTGGACCCGGTCGTTAAGAACATCAGATTGAAGAAGGTTCTAATAGACGGAGGCAGCGCGCTCAATATCCTCTTCGCCAAGACCCTGGATGAGATGAAGATTCCTCGTTCAGATCTGTGGCCGAGTACAACGCCCTTCCACGGGATAATTCCCGGCCTGTCTTCAACACCACTCAGGCAGATCACCTTGCCGGTAAGCTTCGGCACGCGGGATAACTACCGCACAGAAAACATCTGCTTCGAGGTCACCAACTTCGAGACTACGTATCACGCGATACTCGAACGACCGGCGCTCGCCAGATTCATGGCGGTACCGTACTATACATCTATGGTGCTTAAGATGCCAGGACCAGCAGAAGTCCTCTCCCTCTGCAGTGATGTCAAGCAAGCCTTCACCTACGACAAGGAGAGTTGCGAATTGGCTCAATCACAAGAGGCGACAGTCGGGCGCAACAGCATTCAGCAAGCCATCACAACTGAAATCGAGGAAGACCCAGTTCCGGCCAAAAAAGCAGCGAAGTCGGGAATTTCAGCGGACTATAACACGAAGAAAATCCCCCTGGACCTTTCCGACCCCTCCAAGACTGCTCTAGATGGGACCGGACTCGACCCCAAATAGGAAGACGCGCTCGTCACTTTCCTCCAAGCTAACAAGGATATCTTTGCCTAGAAAACATCCGACATGCCGGGCGTACCAACGGAGGTGATCGAGCATGCCCTCAACATGAAGACAGACGCCAAGCTAGTCAAGCAACGGCTGCGCCGCTTCGCTCAAGATCGTAAGGATGCTATTCAGGAGGAGATAACCAAGCTTCTCGCAGCTAGGTTCATCAAAGAGGTCTATCACCCGGATTGGCTGGCAAACCCAGTTCTGGTCTAGAAGAAAAACGGTAAATGGCACATGTGTGTCGACTACACCGATCTCAACAAGGCGTGTCCCAAGGACCCATTTGGTCTACCAAGGATAGAACAGGTGGTGGACTCAACGACAGGGTGAGACCTTCTTAGTTTTCTTGACTGCTACTTGGGATACCATCAAATCACCTTGAAAGAGCAAGACTGCCACAAGACGTCTTTCATCACGCCGTTTGGTGCGTACTGTTACATCACTATGCTGTTCGGTTTGAAAAACGCCGGAGCAACATATCAACCTGCAATCCAGTGGTGTCTACACACTCAGATCGGGCCCAACATGGAAGCCTACGTCGACGACGTGGTGATCAAGACCAAGTCCAAAGAAGACCTTATCGCTAACCTGGAAGAAACCTTCCAAAATCTTCGAAGGTTCAAGATGAAGTTGAACCCGGAAAAGTGCGCCTTCGGTGTGCCATCCGGCAAGCTACTCGGCTTCATCATCTCGCATTGCGGCATCGAGGCCAACCCGGAGAAAGTCAATGCAATAATGAATATGGCTCCCCCGACTAACTAGAAGGACGTCCAGAAGCTGACAGGCTGCATGGTGGCACTCAGCCGGTTTATTTCCCGACTAGACGAACGGGGTATGCCCTTTTTCATGCTACTAAAGAAAGCAGATAATTTCCAATGGACTCCCGAAGCCCAGCAAGCCTTCGAAGACTTCTAGCAATTTCTCACATCACCGCCCGTGTTGGCATCACCCATGCCCCAAGAACTGCTAATGCTAAATTTGGCGGAAACTACTCAGGTAGTCAGCACGGTGTTGGTGGTTGAGTGATCTGAACAGGGTCACATCCAAAAAATTCAACGGCCAGTCTACTTTGTCAGCGAGGTGCTTCCCGACTCGAAGACGAGATATCCGCAGGTCCAAAAGCTGCTCTATGGCCTACTTATCACTATCCGGAAGCTGGTGCACTACTTCCAAGCACATCAAGTCACGGTGGTCACATCGTTTTCACTTGGGGATGTCCTTCATAACCGCGAGGCCACCGGCTGAATCGCTAAATGGGCGCTCGAGATGATGGTATTCGACATCACCTTTCTGCCGCGGACAGCAATTAAATCACAGGCTCTAGCCGACTTCATGGCCGAGTGGACAGAAGTTCACATGCCCGCATCAACAGCAAAGCTAGAGTACTGGACAATGTACTTCGACGGTTCTTCACGGATCGGCGGCGCCGGGGCTGGAGTCATACTGATGTCCCCACCGGTGAAAAACTGAAGTACGTTCTACAAATCCACTTCCCGGCTTCCCACAACGTCGTCGAGTACGAGGCACTTATCCACTGGCTCCGCATCGCTATATCACTCGGCATTCATCGACTGGTTGTGTGTGGGGACTCTCAACTCGTGGTCAACCAAGTAATGAAAGACTGGACGTGTCTCGATGACACTATGGCGGCATACTGTCAGGAGGTCTGCAAGATGGAGAACAAGTTTGACGGGCTGGAGATAACACATGTCCTACGACAAATACAATGATGCTGCAGAAGAGGTGCTGCAAATATGTCAAGACTGGCAGACTCCTGTTCTCAAATTCCTTCTAGACGATGAACTCCCAGAAGACCGCAGCAAAGCCGAACGAATCAAACGTTGAAGCAAGAGTTTCCTAGTTGTCGGAGAAGACCTGTACCGAAGAAGTGCATTCGGTGTCCTCATGCGCTGCGTCACCACCGAGGAGGGCAAGCAGATACTGCAGTCAATCCACTCGGGCGTATGTGGCAACCATGCCGCATCCAGGATGTTAGTTGACAAGGCTTACCAGCAGGGATTTTTCTGGCCAACAGCAGTAACAGATGCCAAAGACATCATTCGCACATGCGAGGGTTGCCAGTTCTACGCAAGACAAACCAATCTCCCAGCCTAAGAACATCAAACAATCCCAATCTCTTGGCCCTTTGCGGTATGGGGGCTTGACATGGTCGGGCCTTTCAAGAAAGCGCCAAGAGGGTTCACACACTTGTTTGTCGCAGTGGATAAATTCACCAAGTGGATTGAGGCTAAACCCGTTGCAACCATAATAGCGGCACGAGCAAAGGACTTCATTATGAGTATACTCTACCGATTCGGAGTCCCCAACCGCATCATTACTGACAACGGCACTCAGTTCACGGGCGGCGTGTTTCAAGATTTCTGTGACAACTTTGGCATCAAGATCTGCTATGCGTCTGTGGCACACCCATAGAGCAATAGGCAGGTTGAATGAGCCAACGGTATGGTCCAGTGGGCCAGTGGGTACAAGGTATCAAGGCCAGGATATTCGACCGACTACAATCATACGCGGGCTAGTGGGTACAAGAACTCCCATCTTTTCTTTGGTCTCTCAGAACCACGGTTAGTTGGGCAACAGGGCAATCCCCTTTCTTCTTGGTCTATGGTGCCGAGGCTATGCTACCAACCGAATTAGCGTTCAGCTCTCCGCGAGTCCAGGCCTACTCAGAAGATATTTCCAACAACACCCGATTGGTCGAACTAGATCAGTTGGAAGAAGTGAGGGATATCGCAACAATCCAGTCGGAAAGGTATCTTCAAGGCCTGCATCGCTACCACAATCACAATGTCCGTGGCCGCGCCTTTTTCGTTGGAGATCTCGTCTTGAGGAAAATACAAACCACCAAAGACAGGCACAAACTATCCCTAATCTGGGAAGGGCCGTTCATTATAGCCGAGGTTACGCGGCCAGGCGCCTACCGACTGAAGACAGAAGACGGTGCCCTCATCAACAACTCATGGAATATAGAACAGCTACGTCCTTTCTATACTTGAGTTTTACAACTTTCGTGTGCACAGTTTTTTCTCTGACTCACTACGCCACTTGTTTCAACCGAGTGGTGAGTTGGGGGCTGCATGGATTATATGTGCCTTGTCAATAATATACGAGCCCATCTTACTTAAGTTATGAAGTTATACTATGACTTTCCTATGTCTGCTCGAGTACAGCTCTCTGCGGCGAACGATTTTATTAAGTTCCTATAGACTAACTCGGCGTAGACTACACAGTCGAGTAAAGCTAATGACAACTGAGTAACGATTCAGGGTTTGGTGGCATGGCACATATATTTACACATGCTTTTTACAAAAGTTTATACATAGCTGACTACATGACACGTTGCTCTCACAGACTTAGGTCTCGGGTGATTGTCACTGCAGTCGGCCTCGCCTCAGCTATCAGCTTCAGCGCCTCCTCAGGCATCGTCTCCTCGGCAAACCCCTCCCCAATGGCTTCGATATCTGCCCTTGGGTAGATGGATTTGGTCATTGCCAGGGTATGGGCCACGCCAGCAACAACATGCTCATCCGAGTACCTCTTCAGGGCACTCGGTGCATCCTTAAGGCGCGCCTCAACTTGAAAGATGGTGCTGGAGCTGGTTCCCTCGTCGCGAGGATCCATTATGTCAAGGAGCCCTTTCACGGACTCGCTGAGGGTCTCCCGTGACTCCTTGACAACTCTTATCTCCTCTGCGAAGGCCTGAAACTGGATTTGGGCATTAGCTCTAGCAGCTACCCAGGTTCACGACCAAGTAAACTTGTCGATGTTTTACACCGGCAATATAACTATAGGGCTACTCGGCAAGGGAAACTCGGTGGATTGCAAAAGAATACAAGGCGATTTTATACTGGTTCAGGCCCTCGATGAGAGGTAATACCCTACGTCTAATTGTGGTGATATTCCTTTGAGGATAAGTGTTGATCAATGATCCCGTGTGTTGTCCATGCCCCCAGGGGGCGTCCTGCCTCCCCTTATATACTGGGGGGCAGGGGTACAAGGTAGGAATCCCAGCCAGATACGGCCAAGGGATTTCCTTCTTAGAGACACATCTTACCCAGCTAAGATTGTATATTCCTTTTTGTACAAGGCAAAATCTACCGGGTGCTACTATATTTCTAACTACAAGACTCGGCCCATCCTCTATCTGAGTGGCCCATATGCTTGTGATGAGGTACCCGGGGCCCATAGCCTCCACAGTAGCCCCTGAGACCTTCATAGTTGAGTCACAGCTGATGCCAAGTGCTCCTCCTCCACAGTGAAGATTGCTCGAGTGCATTGCTCCCGAGTACTCTTTGTCCAAGTGCTTCTTCTTCCCGAGTCCTGACTATTCCTCCAAGTCCAAACCACTTTACCATATTTCGAACAAGTTCCCATATCCATCCATTCCATGCCTAGTCAAGTTTTAGGAAAATTAAAAGTCTAGTTAAGACTAGTACAAGTCCCTATGCTCCTTTAACCGCGAGCACGGCTATTCGAATAGTTTAGTTTTACTCACACTACAGTGGATGTACACTTTACCCGTAACCCGTTATTCTGCCCAACACATGAGCCTAGCCCCAACATATGAGGCTCGTTGTGGAGGCCATGGGCCTCGGGTTGTCGGTGCCATGGGCCCGAGGTACCTTATGAGAAGCTATTGGACCACTCGGACAGAGGATGGGCCTAGCCTTATAATTAGGGATACAATAAAACTCGGCAGACTTAACCTTGTACGACAGGGAAAATACAGTCCTAGTCGGGCACGTTGTACTCTTAGAAGGAGATCCCTTGGTCGTAGTCCGACTGGGACTCCTACTTTGTAACCCTGTCCCCCAGTATGGACGTGTTTGGTAGGGATTCTCGGGGGTGATTCTCAATAGAATCAATTAGAGCTAAGCCAAACGGGCAAAAAATCCCTCCGCTTCTCAGCCGAATCGATCCGCTGTGAGTCCCAAATTTACACATGAATGGAGAATCAGCCAAAAGACGGCTTCTCGTGGGAATCCAACGAACGAAAAATGAAAATCCCTACGATAATTCGCAAAAACTACCCAACTGCCACTAGGGTATACCCCTCCAGCCCATCCCATCCACCCGAGAAGTTTTGGAGACTCACCTCGCCCTAGGTCATCGTCAGGTCTCCAAGCGTCGGTGCCGTTGGGACTCCATCCGCGTCGCCGCCCTTGGCCTCCATTGCCAACGCTGTCTCCGGCCTCCAGCCCCGCCGCGCTGCCGGTCTCCACCCCCGCAGCTGTCTCTGGCCTCCACCGCCGCCTCTGGCCTTGGCCTCCAGCACCGGAGGAGGAGATCTCAGAGATACACATGAGACTTTGTTGAGGTTGTCTCAGATATTGATCCAAACTTTGACAGCGACGATGAAATAATGGGGGAGGCAGTCTATGACGAGGAATATCTGAGAACTCGCAAACATCAGAAGACATCAAGTGCTTCTGAAGAGGATGAAGAGTTTCGGTTAGAAGAAGATGATGAAGATGATGATGAAGTGTAAGAGGAATATTCTTTGAGTACCAGTGAGGATTTAGAGGAGCTGCAACGGCATAAGAAACTGCAAACTCGTGGCCGGCGAGGGGCCAAGCTTAGATTGTTGATGAAATCCAAACAGGTCTTAAGCGCAGCAAACGTTCTTCACATCAACGCATTAATTATCAATAGTATGATTATTCGGACACAGACACAGAGGCAGGAAATGAAGGAAAATCTGATGCATTAGATCCTGATGCTGGTTTTGATGTAGAAAATGATACAGAACTCTCGACATCGAGTCAAGAGCAAGAGGAAGATGAGGATGATGGCCCTGAAGAACAAAAGGACATTAGCGATGACAATAAAATGGATGAGGATCATGTAATGGTTGCAAATAAAGAACAGGAGCAGCAGGCACAGCCACCTCCACTGCCACCCCAGCAGCCTATGGAGAAAATGGAAGCTCCGAGTAGAGAGATAGAAACTGTAGGGAGAACATTTTTAGATCTAAATGAGCTTGCACCTGGCGGTGGCTTTGACGATGGGCCAAGCCTGACCATGAAAGATGAGGATATGGATAACAGTTAGGAAATAAGTTTCATAATACAATCGAGTGTTAGTAGGTGCAACTTGGAGCAAGGTGTAATTGCGTTAAGTCATGGGCCATTGCCATAGATCAATGTCCCACTAATGAGATGACTCAGCAATATCTGGACAGTTTTAGATGATTGCTGGTACATTGATTTACAGTGACAACTCTCAGAAATATGTAACCATGATATTATGCAATAACTCAAACTATGAGTAGACTATTGAAATAGATTGGCTCTTTGGTACAAATGCATTGAGCTTGTTATGTTGTTTAACCTTATTTGAAAGCTTTTTTTCCCAAGTAATTGTACAAATATTGGTACACATATATGAGTACTTATAATAGTTATTAGTATTATATTAAGCTATAGAAAATTTGTGCAAATTAAATCTCTTGCTAATATAAGGGTAGTATAGACAATTTATCTGGAAGTCCCCCCATTAGAATCCAGAGCTAATATTTTTAGCCAAACGCCTAATCGTACTGATTCTGATTCTCTTCAGTATCTGATTCAGTAAGAATCAAAATCAAAATCACTGAATTAGAAACTCTACCAAACGGGCCCTATATAAGGGAGGCAGGGCGCCCCCTAAGGGCAGGATCACCAGGATCACTAAGATCACAATCATATATCCTCAAAGAAAATACACCACAACTGGACGTAGGGTATTACCTCATCTCGAGGGCCTAAACCAGTATAAACCTTTCGTGTTCCTTTGCAATCCAACGAGTTTCGGTCCGGCGAGTAACCCTATATATTTATTGCCAATATAAAGCATCGACAGTTAGCGCGCCAGGTAGGGGCTTCGTCGAGATCATCTTCATCAAGCCTGATGGATCCAATCAAGGGAGTCGATGGCATCAATTTCGTCGCCGACGAATTCGGCAACCTTACCTTGTCTGACTCAGATTCGATCCGATCGGCCAGGGATCAAGCCGACTCCATGCTGACATTGTAGCGATCTTCGGCGACATGCTACGGCGATCTCCAACATACCCGAGTCTAGGGACAACTCTTTCTTTGGTTGTTCAACTTGGATTTGGACTTGAGCCGGCCGAGAATGGGCTAAGAAAGGAGGAGATCGTCAATCTCCCATTCGGACTCGGCGACGCCGCGGATATCTTCAATCAACATCCGATGCGGCAAACTCGATCCCCTGGAGTTCGACTTGGATACGGCCCAGAGTTGCTCGAGATTGGGTCTAGGGAGGCGGGGGTCATTATCACACCCACTTCGACTCTCAGTCGGATTTCAACTCTAAGTCGAACAGCAATTCGGCAAGCTTCTCTCCGCAACGTGAAGTCTTTACTTTATCCAAGGGTTTAGCTCCCACTCAGGAAGCGCACCGACTACGGGAGCAGCAAGAGGAGGAGGCCCGCCGTATGCGAGAACAACAAGAGGAAGAAGCAAGACGCTTGCACACCCGCAACAACAACCTGCACAGGGCAACAGATCCTCTAAACCAGAGTCGGCGACCATGGCGTCTTCATTACACCTCAACAGAATGTCGTAGCCACTACAACTCTGTTGGACACGCTCCAGTTTGGGCCTGATCATCAGGCCACCCCGACTATAGCAAGGATAAAACCCATGATTACCGCTGCTGCATGTCAACAACACCAACAGTCGGGCGATACCCTCATACCGACCAACCAGTCGGCTTCTCCAATGGTGATCTCATCTAACTCAACACGACGCTGAGCGGCTAGATCTAGTCAGCCACACTCAGAGTCACACCACACGTCACTCGGAAACCCCAATAACGACCGGCGGTGCCGACATCAAGACGACCGTTGGGATAACCAAAATGTCCGAGGCCAACTACGATGTGATCTTTGGCAAGACATCAACGCACGACGCCGCGAATGCAAGGAAGATGACCATCGCCGACTACAAGACGAGAATGAGCACTTTGGCCTCCACCATGAGCGGTTTCACCACCGTAGTCGGAGTCAAAGTCCTCATACGGATGAAGGTGTACTGGCTTTCACCCACGAGCTTCAAAAGGTCGACTGGCCTATAGGTTTCAAGCCGACTGGAATTGAAAAATACGACGGGAAGACCAACCCCGAGTCCTGGCTCATAGTCTACACTCTAGCAATCCGAGCAGCTGGAGGAGATCACAAGGCCATGGCTAACTACCTCCCAGTCGCTCTAGCCGACTCGGCGAGGACATGGCTAACAGGACTTCCTAAAAGGTCAATCGGCTCCTGGGGAGAACTCCGAGAACACTTCATCGTCAATTTCCAAAGAACGTACGAGAGGCCATCTTCCGAGTACAATATGTATCAGTGCCATCAAAGGAAGAATGAGTCTCTTCGTGGTTTCATCAAGAGGTTTTCTGAGAAGAGGAATTCAATCCCGAAGATCAAGGACGAGGTCGTCATCGCCGCCTTCCGCGAGAGAGTTTTGCCAAGTCCACTCGGAAACCTCCCGCTTCTGTCAAGGCTCTTTTCAACATGGCGAACAAATACGCCAACTCGGCTGATGCTATTGTTGAGGCCCTCGATGATAAAAAGGCACTCCGACAGAAGGAGCGGAAGGACACTGATGATGTAGCCTTGACTAAAGCCGGGAACCACAAACGCAAGTCGGACAACTTCATTGTGGAAGTCGGTCACATGCGTCTTTGACCTCCTACAACTGAAGATTATTAGAACAACAAGTGACATGCTTAAGGGCTCAAAAGCCCAAACGCAAGGATGACATCCCCACTCCCAAATACCGAATAGCTAAGTCACTTTCTGATAAATATTTACTCACTCGGCCTTGCCAATGCCGTAGCCGCTTACACCTAATAGGTGTACAAGCTGCACATTTTTCTATTTTTTCTCTTAATGATTGCAAAAGTACTCGAGCAGCATAAATTCCGATCCGTGAAACTTTGCTCCATGAAAGATGAACACAAGTCACCCAAAACGCGTATCTAGGAAAGAGCCATGAGCCGACTCCCGACACTAGGGGGCTATGACTAGTCGGGTATAGTGCTTAAACGTAAGGGGTCAACTACTCAGGTAAACTAATATCAATAAGAGGAGGAACACATATTTACATATATTGTAAAATAGATAAATTTTCTTCGGCTGATAGTTTTCATCATCAGATGCTACTCATCCGATATGTTTATAATGCAGGGCCAGCTCCGGATACACGTAACAGGAACTCCGGGGCTACGAGCCTATCTCCTACGCTCAGGGGCTGGACCAGTCTGCCAAGATACACCTGGAGTGCGACGCTTCAAGAATCACTTGGAATGCTCCATAAGAGCCATTGTTCGAGTACTTGCACTAGTCGGGACTTGTGTGTGGGCTAAAAACCGACCTCCGGCGCCAGTCGGAGCTCGGATACCACTCAGCTTGGTGAGGTACGCCCCATAAGGGTCGCCAGCTGAATCCTATGCTAATGCTAGGTTCAGGTACCTTATTCGGTCACAACTCTGCTGGGTGAGGTATGCCCCATGAGGGTCGCCAGCTGAATCCTATGCTAATGTTAGGTTCGGGTAACTTATTTGGCTAATAACCGATCTCCGACACCAGTCGGAGCTCGTGTACCACTTTGTTGGGTAAGGTACACCCCATGAGGGTCGCTAGCCGAATCCTATGCTAATGCGAGGTTCGGATACCTTATTTGGCTAACAACCGACCTCTGGCACCAGTCAGAGCTCGGGTACCACTCCGCTGAGTTGGGTACGCTCCATGAGGGTCACCAGCCGAATCCTATGCTAATGCGAGGTTCGGATATGTTATTCGGCTAATATAACCGACCTCCGGCGCCAATCGGGGCTCGTGTACCACTCGGCTAGGTAGGGTACGCTCCATGAGGGTCGTCAGCCGAATCCTATGCTAATGCTAGTTTCGGGTACCTTATTTGGTCACAACTCTGCCAGGTTGAGTACACCCCATAAGGGTCACCAGCTGAATCCTATGCTAATGCAAGGCTCGGGTACCTTATTTGGCTATAATTTGTTGGGTAGGGTTTGCCCCATGAGGGTCACCAGCTGAATCCTATGCTAATGCGTGGTTCGGGTACCTTATTCAGCTTTGCCAAAGTCAGAGAAGATCTATATCATCAAAGTGCATCCGAAGTTCTCATGCACTGCGTCACACCTGAGGAGGGCAAGCAGATCCTGCAATATATCTACTCGGGCATCCGTCGCAATCATGCTGCATCCAGAACATAAGTCAGAAAGGCTTGCGGACAAGGATTCCTCTGGCTGATGGCGGTTACCGACGCTGGAGTACTCATCCTGACATGCGAGGGATGCTAATTTTATAGGGTTGCGCTAGGTAGGTCGGTTTAGGCCAGCTTATTCGGTAGTAGGCCAAAGATATGAGTTTCTCGATAGCACGCTCTATTGGGCTGCTCACTGACTATGTTAAAATCACAGTGCTGGTGCTATTCACAGAAACCGATTAAATAATCAGATATGCTTCATGCTAAGCCTACAGCCGGGTGTATACATTCGGGTATCTGCATTATTTACCAGGTATTGAGGATATATCCTAATAAGGGTCGAAAGCTGGTCTCCATTAAAATTGAGGATGCAGGTATCTCTCAAGTACACCTGACCACGTATTGGGTTAAAATCCATAAAGTGGTACTTGGCTTACATGCTTAGCCATTATTTGCCATGAGCAAAAATCATTCCAGTTGGCATGATGCTAAAGAGTCTCATATACTAGTAGTGTACTACTCGAGAAAGACTACAAGGTTAAGATCTTTGACTTTATGTTTAATTGTTTCACAATTAAGCACAAAGTTAGGGGCTACACCTAATAGGTGCGCCTATTCGGTGCACACTATTAATATTTCTACATGAAACCCTTCATAGCCTCGTTGCCAGCTGACGTGAAGCAGGACTCGGGAGAAGAAGCACTCGGACAAAGAGTACTCGGGAGCAATGCACTCGAGAATTCTTCACTATGGGGGATGAGCACTCGGCATCAGCTGTGACTCAACTATGAAGATCTCAGGGGCTGCTGTCGGTGCCATGGGCCCGGGGTACCTCATGAGAAGCTATTGGGCCACTCAGACAGAGGATGGGCCTAGCCTTGTAATTAGAGATATAATAGAACTTGGCAGACTTAACCTTGTACGATAGGGAAAATACAGTCCTGCTCAAGCACGTTGTACTCCTAGAAGGAGATCCCTTGGTTGTAGTCCGACTGGGACTCCAACTTTGTAACCTTGTCCCCCAGTATATAAGGGGAGGCAGGGTGCCCCCTGAGAGCAGGATCACCAGGATCACCAAGATCACAATCATACATCCTCAAAGGAAATACACCATAACTAGTCATAGGGTATTACCTCATCTTGAGGGCCTGAACCAGTATAAACCTTTTGTGTTCCTTTGCAATCCATCGAGTTTCGGTCTAGCGAGTAGCCCTATATATTTATTGCCGATATAAAGCATCGACATGGGTACCTCATGGGAAGTAATATGGCTACTCGGATAGAGTATAGGCCTGATCATGTAATTAGGGATACAATAGGACTCGGCATATGTTGCCTTGCATGGCAAGAAAAGGGATATAGTCCTAGCCGGTTACGTTGTGTTCCTAAAAGAAAATCCCTTGGTTGAGTCTGACTAGGATTCTGTGGAGGCCATGGGCCCTAGGTACCTCAACGAAGGCAATTACGGCCACTTGGACAGAGGGTGGGCCGGCCCCTACAATTGAAGAGAGAGTAGAACTCGGCTGCATATTACCTTGCATGACATGGAGAGGGATATAGTTCTAGCTGGATACACTATGTAGGAAAGCCCTTGGTCGTATCCGACTGGGTTTCCTACCCTGTAACTCTCATCCCTCCAATATATAAGGAGGGGTAGGGAGCCCCCTAGGATAGATGACAATCTCACTAGAAAATACAACGGAAGCAATACACCACAACTGGAAGTAGGGTATTACCTCATACCAAGGGCCTGAACTAGTATAAATCGTCTTGTTTTTCGAAGTCTATCGAGTTTAGGTCTGACGAATAGCCCCATATAATTATTGTCGATATAAAACATCGACAGTTGGCGTGCCAGGTAGGGGCTTCGTCGAGATCATTGTCATCAAGTCTAATGGATCCAACCACTGGAGTCGATGGCATTAAGTTCAATCCCAGACAAGCAATCAGCTTTGGGAGCCTCGACTTCGTCGCCGATAAACTCAACAACCTCACCCTGACCGCCTCGGATTCGACCCGATCGGCTAGGAATCAGGCCGACTTCGCACCGGTCGGCTTACTCAACGTCGCCGCCATCTTCGGTGACTTGCTGCGATGATTTCCAAGACCTACAAGTCCAGGGACAACTCTTTTTCCCGATGTTCGACTCGGACTCAGCCTTGAGCCGGCCGAGATCGGGCTAGGGGAGGAAGAGATCGTCAATCTCCTGTTTGGAATCGGCAACGCCGTGAATATCTTCAATCTAAGTCCGACGCGACAGAACCAATCCCTTGGAATTCAACTAGGATATGGCTCAGAGCCACTCAAGATCAGATCTAGGAAGGTTGGAGTTGTGATCACTATCACGCCCAAAAATTCACCCGAATTTCTAAAGCTAATTTGTGCAGAAAATCCTTGTCCAGGAAATAGCCGAGGTACACAAATTGATAATTTGATAAACTTAACCAAAACGATAAATGATAAATACTTACAAAAGAGACACTTAGTCCTCACACAAAAGAAATCAGTAGCAGAACAGCAACTAGCGAAGCAGCAGCACCAAGCCAAAGGCAGCTCAACTAAGGTATAAGCCAAACACCAAACTTCTCCTCCTCACAAAGCTTCACTCTGATGATCGTAATATAGCAAGACTGAGTACGACCCATCGTACTCAACAAGCCACACTAGGAATGCAAAATAATGCAATAAGATTTCAACGGAAAGACATAGTATGGCTTATTTGCATAAATCAGCATTTAAAATATTTGCATTTAAAATCATTGTAAACGGTATAGTTTAATTAATAATCAATATTAAACCAAACACTGAACAGCACTGCAATGCAATTCAGGCCCAAAACCATAACTCTCGAAAATGAAGCTATCATGTTTCCGTCATTTACTATCACCAATGAGTAGTGTGGGACTATTCACAAAGAACATTGCTAGGCTCGCCCATGACCGCGGGCACGGCTATTCGAATAGTTTTACTCTGGTCAGAGGTATATAATTTACCCACAAGACACAATCTCAACATCATGTCAGCCATGTGTCGCGATACCGGGAAGTGCCTGAATAGAGATTGTGATAGGACCCTTTGCATGACACGCCAAACAGAAATAGCACCGGCCAAGTCCCCAGTAGAGGTGGCCCAACTTCTAAGATAGAGAAACTCTTGGCTCCCAAACATATGGACTTATTGGTACTGCCATTGTGGATTTATTGACACTACCACCTATCAACTAAACACACCGCAGTGCCTCCTACTGGGACATGCTACACTACAAGTCTAACCGTTGACCATTCTGGCTTGTGGTTAGTACGGTAAATGCTTCGCAACAAGTAGTCCGCGAACTGGTCCTTAAATGTCATGAGCACCTCTAGCATCAACAACCTTCTGACACAATTAATTAACCAACCGCGACTAACCGTTGTGAAAGTATAGACACTAAACATTAATTAACCATAAGTGATTGATTAGTTTCCCCACATAAAAATGACGCTAAAGTTTCTAGGCATGGCTAAGCAAATCCTAAATAATCTTGCTAAATCAGTAAATAGTCATCTAGCTAGTCAGTATTAATTACCCAGGGTATCAAGGTAAAGGTATCAATAACAATCCATAGCCATAGTCAAAGAATATAGGATAATAATATAAATGTACATATTAATGACATTCTAAAACTTGGCATGCAATAACATTGAAACAAAATAGATTTTCACAAATGGGATCAACATACTCAAGGGAATTATCGTGTGACTTGCCTTGCAATTGAAAAGTCTTCAGATGATCTTCCGAAACTCCTCCGCAAACCTCGCTTCCTTCCGGAATGGCAGAAACGACTGACTACATGTAAAATAAGGAAAAACCCTAAGAAACTCTAAATGAACAGTACATAAAAAGTATATAAACAGATAGATCATGATTTTATATGAATTTAGGAAGAAGAACAGGTCGAATCGGAGTTCGGATGGAAAAGTTATGGCTTCTGAAAGATTGATTTCAGAGAAAATCCGAAAAGAAAAGGAAAAAAAATATTTCCTGAAATATTCATTCGAAAAATAATTAATAAAGAAATTATTCTTAAACAGGAGAAGAGAGGTGGGGCCACTGTCATAGACAGCTCATGGACTAGGTTCACAGACCGGGGATGAGATGAAGATGGTAGATTGCTGAGTTGGCAGGATAAGGTAGCAGCTAAGGTAAATTTAGGGCTGACGTGGCTCAAATCTGGGTCAAGGAAAACCGACGACCCAGATATGATCTTAGGAATCCGATGGCTGGTTTAACTCGGGATGGTTTATAGAGATGGAACAGACCAGATTGGATCTGTAGATCGGATGGCCCTATTGATCGAGTCATTGTGTGCGGGGCCGATCATCATACACTGGAGAGGGAACCGACGGGGCCCACTTGTCAGGGTCACGAGGAAAGAGGAGACACCAGGGCCCACATGCAGTGACACACGGCTGAGCTCCTGTGCTGCCACGGCGCTGGCGTCGGTAGGATGGGGTTCGACGACGGTGTCCGACAGCGGCGACCTCGGGCGGCGCGACGTGGAGACGGAGACGGTGATGGGCAGGACAACGAGGAGACGACGCCGGGACAACGAGAGCCGACGGCGGCGCTCGGCGACAGGGACCGACAGATAGACGGTGGCTGGGAAGTAGATTGGAGAGGAGAAGCTTGAGGGCGCCGACGAAGGGGAGAAAAAGAGGGCGGCGGTCTTGGCCTGGAACTCACCGGCGGCGGACCACGGAGGACGGCGGCGGCAGTGCTGGGAGGCGGTAGTGGTTTGCTAAGGCGGCGCGCACGGGAGAGGGCGGCGCCGGGAAGTAGGGGTGGCGTCACGGCTAGGGCGGAAGAGCGAGGGGCGGCGGCAAGGGTGACCTTTATAGGGGAAGGGTAGAGCTAGGGCGCGGGCGAATGGCGGCGCAGCCTCAGGTTTTGCGGCGGCAGTTGTGCGTGGATGTGGCGCGGCGGCGGCGGCGGGCTGGGTTGGGCCAGGGCGGCGGCGGCTGACCGAGGGCGGGCCGGGAAAAGAGGCATAGGTCTGCCAGAGCGGGGCCGATGGGAGCTTGGGCCCCGGGCGGCTCAGGACATAGGCCGAAGGGAGAGAAGGAAAGGGGAAGGGAGGAAGAAGGAAGGAGGGAGGAAGAAAAATGAGGGTAAAAAAGGAAAAAGGGAAGAGAGAAGAAGAGAAAAGGAAAAAGAGGGAAAAATAAGGGGGCTTTCTAGAAAAATTCAATTTTGCAAGAATTGGAATTTTGGGATTTAAGGAATCCGAGGAATATTTTTGAGGTGAAACTTGTGGAAATATTTGGAATTTTAGGATATGTCAAAAATCGGGATATACATACATACATACATACATATATATATATATATATATATATATATATATGGGAGTCAGAAAAATGAGGTTATTTCATGGAGATTGGAAAATTGGAATGTTTAAAATTCTGAAACATTTTTGGAATTCAGAAAATAAATGGAGGGAATTAGAAAATGGAATATATTTGGTGGCCTTTGGCAATTGGAGGATATTTTACCGATGGCGAGAAAGTGGAGTATTTGAGGAATAATAAAACATCCCAAAATTTAGCAATATTTGGAAATAGAATATCGGAATATTTCGGGAATTGGAAATTAGGAATATTCAGAATATTATAAATATTCTGGGATAAAGGAATTGACGAGAATATTTCCTGGAGACTGAATTGGGGCAAATCTCGGAATATTGGAGATTTGGATTTATTTCGATGGAAGGGAACTTTGAGGAAATATCCTATGACTTTTTTTTCAAAAGGAAAATGATATCTTGGATATCGGGAATCTTGAGTTGGGGTTTTGAAGGAATTTTAGGGTTTTGAAATCGGTACCGGACAATCGAAGAGGAGGGGAACCAGAGTTTGAGTTGGACAAAGAGATATCAAAGGATTAGGGCAGGAATGATCCGAACCAGAGAAAAGAAAAGGATTTTAGTTTCTATTTTTTAATTACTAAAATGATCTTTGTACTGCTGAAATTAACTCTGGAGCTCCAAAAAATCGGAGAAAATTTCAGAGAGTTTATTAAACCATGGAGAATTTACTAGAGGCAACAACCACCATGAAACAGGTGAAAATTTATTATTATAAACACCTAAATGCTTAAAATGTTCTAATAAAACCACATGGAATATAAAAGCATCCAAGCATTTTCACTTGGGATTTTTAGTATTGGAAATTTTAAAATTTTATTCAAACACATTCACAACTAACTTTTCTAGTGTATTCTTCTATTTCCATTGACCCGAAATAATTTTTAATTAGGCCAAATTTCAGAGTGTGACAATGACCCCCCTGGACTACTCCGAGTCTGACTCACAGTCGGACAGCAGCTCGGGATGCTTCTCTCCACCACACGAAGTGTTCATGGCATCAAAGGGGTCAACCCCAGGGCAAGATGCACGCCAACTACGTGACTAGCAAGAGGAGGAAGCTCGCTGACTGTGCTAGCAACAAGAGGAGGATGCACGACGCCTACAAGCCGAGCGCGATGCATGTAATGACAACTTCCGCAAGGCTGGGCGGACAGCTCAACAAGAGATCCTCCAAACCGGAGTGGGCAACCACGACGTCTTCGTGACCCCACAGTAGAATGTCGTGGCTGCTGCCACGTTATTGGACACCTTGCAGCTCGGGCCTGATCATCAGGCCACCCCAACTATCGCAAGGATGAAAGCAATGATCACCGCTGCAGCATGTCAACAACAGCAGCAGTATGGAGATACGTTCTTCCCTTCCAACAGGACACCTTCAAATGCGGCAACATCATCAACCGCAAGGTGATGCCGAGTGGCGGTCTCTGATCAACACCACTCGGAGTCCAACCGTGCATCACAAGGTCACCAAAATGATGATCAACAGCGGTGTCAACACGACGGGCGCCGGGATAACCGTGATGTTTGAGAACGACTACGGCGAGATGTCCACCACGACATCAACGCTTGATGCCGAGAACACGAAGAAGATGAACACCGTCGACTGGAAGATGAACATGACCGGTTCGGCCTCCACCACAAGCGTTTTCACCGTTGTAGTCGGAGCCAAGGTCCACATCGCTCACCCCACTCGGACGACGGTGTTCCAGCCTTCTCGCACGAGCTACAACAAGTTGACTAGCCCAAAGGCTTCAAGCCAACTGGCATAGCAAAGTACGACGGCAAGACCAACCCGGAATCCTGGCTGACAGTGTACACCTCGGCGATCCGAGTGGCACGGATGATGTTAATGGGGCTTCCCAAAGGGTCTATTGGCTCCTGGGGGAACTCCGTGAGTGCTTCGTGGTCAATTTCCAAGGGACATACCAAAGGCCAGCATCCGAGTACGATCTATACCAGTGTCATCAGAGAAAAATGAGTCTCTCTAGCACTTCATCAAGCGCTTTTCTGAAAAAAAAAAGGAATTTAATCGCCAAGATTAAGGATGAGGTGGTCATCGCCGCCTTCCGCAAGGGAGTCAGAGACGTGCCGTTTATCGCCAAGTTCACTCGGAAGCCACCCAACTCCGTCAAAGCTCTCTTCGAGATGGCCAATAAATATGCTGATTTAGCTGACGCAGTGGCCGAGGTACTCGATGACAACCCCTGACAGATGGAGCGACGGGAGACGGACGATGCGGCCCTATCCAATTCTAGGAACCACAAGCGGAAATCTGAGGGCCTCATTGTGGCAGTTGATCGCAACCGTCCTCAACCTCCTAGAACCGAAGATTATCAGAACGACAAGTGACATGCTCGGGGGCTCAAAAGCTCAAATGCAAGGATGGCATCCCCACTCCCAACTTGTGCGATACCAAACAACTAAGTCATTTTCTGATACATATTTCCTCCTTTATATGATATTATCATCTAAATGGGCCAGGAGGCAACTAACTTCCTTATGGTTTGACTCGGATACGGCTTAGCACCCATCGGGATCGGATCTAATGGGATGAGATCGTCAATTCCTCACTCATCCTCGCCAATGCCGCAGCCGCTTACACCTAATAGGTGTACATACTGCGTATTTTTGGTTTTTGCTCTTAATTATTGCAAAAGTACTCGAATAGCACAAATTCCGATCTATGAAGCTTTGCTCCATGAAAGACAAACTCAAGTCACCCAAAATATGTGTTTGGGAAAGAGCCATAAGCCAACTCCCGACGCTAGGGGGCTGTGACTAGTCAGGTAGAGTGTTTAAACTTAAGGGGTCAACTACTCGGGAAAATTAATATCAATAAGAAGAGTAACACATATTTACATCTATTGTAAAATACATAAATTTTTTTCGGGTGATTGTTTTCTTCATCAGATGCTACTCATCCGATATTTTTATAATGCAGGGCTAGTTCCGGATACGGGTAACAAGAACTCATGGCTATGAGCCTATCTCCTACGCTCGGGGGCTGGACCAGTTTGCCATGATACACTTGGAGTGCAACGCTTCAAGAATCACTCGGAATACTCCATAAGGGCTACTGACCAAGTACTTGCGCTAGTCGGGACACGGATGTGGCATTTACCTTGGTACGCCCCATGGGGGCTAATAACCAACCTCCGACACCAGTTGGGGCTCGGGTACCACACTGCTGGGTAGGGTACGCCCCATGAGGGTTGCCAGCCAAATCCTATGCTAATGCGGGTACCTTATTTGGCCACAACTCTGTTGGGTAGGGTATGCCCTATGAGGATCGCCAGCCGAATCCTATGCTAATGTGATGTTTGGGTACCTCATTCGGCTATTGCTAGGTTGGTATGCCCCAAGAGGGTCGCCAGCCGAATCCTGCACTAGCACAGAGTTCAGGTACTTATTTGGCCAAAACAAGGAAAGAAACCACTACAGAAGCTCTCAATCAAGAAGAAGCCAAAATCCGCACAATCGGAGGCTGCACTAAACTCGGAATCTATGGAGGTGCTCATCATTATTCAAGACTGGAAGATCCCAATCAGTCGATTCCTACTGGAAGACGAACATCCTAAAGATCACAACGAAGCCGAATAAGTCAAGCGATGGAGCAAAAGCTTTATCATAGTCGGAGAAGACCTATATCGTCAACGTGCATCCGGAGTTCTCATGCATTGTGTCACACCTGAGGACGGCAAGCAGATCCTACAATCTATCCACTCGGGCATCTGTGGCAACCATACTGCATCCAGAACATAAGTCAGAAAGGCTTGTAGACAAGGATTCCTCTGGCCAATAGTAGTTACCGACGCTAAAGCACTCGTCTTGTCATACAAGGGATGTCGATTTTTCGTTCGGCAAACTCACCTACCAGCACAGGAGTTGCAGACTATCATATGGGCAACGCATACTGAGTATAATCTACAGATCTGGAGTCCTCAATCACATCATTATGGGCAACACACTCAGTTCGTGTGGCAGCATATTCAAAGATTTCTGTGATGATTTCGGCATCAAAATCTGCTACGCTTTGGTGGCATACCCCCAGAGCAATGGGCATGTTGAGCAATGATCAAAATCTTTGAATTTTATACGGTTGTAATGGGTAGGTTCGTTTAGACCGGCTTATTTAGTAGTAGGCCGAAGATATTTGTTCTTAAATAGCATGCCCTATTGGGTCGCGAGCTGGTGTGTTGAAATCATGATGCAGGTGCTATGTTGCTAGAACCGATTAAATAATCAGATACACTTCGTGCTAAGCCTACATCCGGGTGTATACATTCAGGTATTGTTGACGCCGAAAACCGCCGGGTGTGCCGAAAAGCTTGCTGACGATCTGGTTCGGCGTCTGGTGACACGCGAAGGCCTGGGAGATCTGCTTAGCTCCAGTGCAGGTCCTAAAGTCTTGAGGTTCGCGGGCGTGCCAGTCAATTTGACCTCGCAATTGACAAGGAGATGAAGAAATTAGATTACTGATCCAATCGGCCAGTAAGCCGATACGGATCCCTTCCAGCCGATCGCCGCTATGCTCGTGCCCGGGTCCCCGCCTGTACTCGCGCCCGGGTCTTGTGCTCGGGTTCTCGCTCCCGGGTCCTCGCTTGTGCTCGTGCCCGGGTCAGCAGCAACTGCACATCGGCTATCGGCCGATACGGGCTGATGTAGGCTCCTTGTAGCCGATGGCCGATGGCACCTGTGTATCGGCTAGGAAACCGATAGCGCTATGAGCAAATAGACAAGATGTCAGTATAATATGTGCATCGGCTAGGAGCCGATGATAAAATAGATAAGCAAGATAGTAAGCCAGCCGACTGCCGAGGAAACACATATGCATCGGCTAGAAAACCGATGATAATATAGATGACCAAAACAGTAAGAATAATACAGTCGGCTTTATAAAAAGATAACCTATCGGCTAAGCACTCCGATAGAACGTCGCATATACACCGATCAACCCGACAAGGATAAATCTATTATTATCGATCTAGTAGTTCAAACCTAACTGATGCAGCACAGATCGATAATAGTAAAGGAACCCCAACGAGCCGATAGACCTAATGCAACTGTGATGAAAATAACTTACCGGCTATACATTCCGATAAGACGCTTGCACAAAGGATATCAGCCTAACAGGAATAATTTATCGCTAGCAGTTTAGTAGGTCGGACCCAACCGATGCAGCACAAACTGATGATAAACTACCCCCGATAAACTGATAAAAATTATGCACGCGTGATGTGATATACCTGACCAGCCTAAGAGGTCGGACCGAACCGATGCAACCGTAGACAGATCCGATACACCGTGGTAAGCCGACTACCATAGACCGACTAGAATATCGGACCTAACCGAGAAAGTCCTAGCCGATTGGTAGTCGGGGTAACGAGACTTACCCTCTCGCAGGAGTTCGGACCTAACCGATGCAGCCCCGCTCGAGAAGCAAGAACCCGTTGGTAAAGGGTGGCGATGCGCCGAAGTTGTATTGATCGATTGGATAATTTACAAGCTACCCGGGCATACGTATATATACCCCGAGTTACAAGAGTCCTAATAGGACACGAAACAGAAGTTTCCTAATTATAAAAGGAAAAACTAACAAACCCCGATCAGATACGAGATCAGGTTTCCTAAAAATTATCAAAACTACCTAATTAGTAGATAAGGTAATTGACTGCCATGTCGTGGTCCTCACGATTCCTTCCTGAATCTGGCTTCTTCTGATTAGCTTCCAACGGCTGATATATCTTCTTTCCTTAACCAAATCCAATGTGAACCGTGCCAAATTTTGGCGTTAATACATGCCCCCCAATTTCGGAGTTTGTTATCAAACTTCGAAATTCTTCTTCTGTTTGAGCCTCATCATTCCTTCCTGGCCTCTTGAAATCGGCTTTCATGAGCCGATACCTTTTGTACTAGGTGTGCTAGGCTCTTGAAGTCTTCTGATGAAAATCTTTCCTTGATCGGAGCCATCAAACCTTGGAATGCTAACTCGGCTAGCTGTGCATCGTCCAGACTTAAACTATAACATCGGCTTCTAACATCACGAAACCGCTGGATATATTCTGAGACTGATTCCTCTGGCTTCTGTATTACCGATGTTAAGTCTATCAAACTCATCTCCTGACTCCCCATAAAGAAATACTTGTGGAATTGCTTTTCCAGATCGGCCCAACCTCGAACTGAGTTAGGTGGCAATGAAGAAAACCATGTAAAGGCCGATCCGGATAATGATAACGGGAAGAGTCTAACCCTCAAAGCTTCTACAGCCGATGCCTCTCCACATTGAGCCAAAAATCGGCTGACATGTTCCACTGTAGATATATCATCTTGCCCTGAGAATTTGGAGAAGTCTGGTACTCTGTATCGGCGCGGCAACGGAGCTCTATCAAACCAATCTGGATATGGAGGCCGATTATATAAATGTTTTCTTCGGTCTTAGACCGAATTGCTCTCTCATCACCTCTATGATTCTTGCTGATAAATCTTCTTCTCTTGGATCTTCGTCGTGATAACGCAGAGGTGGAGTTTGTAGCCGATTCTGATTCTGATATTCTCTCTGATAATTGTACTCAGGAACAGCTTCTGAATAACTCTGTTGATGCCCCCCATAGTACGCAGTTTGATATCCTTGAGGAATCCCATCTTGTTGCCCCCCGGTATTTGAATCGGCTCTACTGCCTTCTTGATCAAGCTCTGTTAATGTGTTCACCAATACCCCAGATTGATCAGTCAACGCATGATGAACTGCTTCATTAACATGTCTTGGATCGGCTTTTGTGAACTTGCAGACGATGTACGGCTCGATTCACCAACCAGAACAGGCTTTGGAAATTGCGACTTCTGAATCGGCCCTTGATCTGTCATAATCCGAAGGATTCTAGACAAAGCTTCTGAAATTCATCAATGTTCTGCTCCACTTGTTGTCTTTGTTCTTCGGTCAAATCTTCCATCGTGACTGGATTATATTATCTGTACTGACCTCTTTTCCAGCCATGTTGAAGTTCTGTGTCCCACCAGGTCAAAAACGTGTTGATTCAGCCGATAGGATATACTGTGATAATATGAAGATCGTGTCCCACCGGGCGTGCCAAAAGCGTGTTGACGCCGAAAACCGCCGGGTGTGCCGAAAAGCTTGCTGACGATCTGGTTCGGCGTCTGGTGACACGCGAAGGCCTGGGAGATCTGCTTAGCTCCAGTGCAGGTCCTAAAGTCTTGAGGTTCGCGGGCGTGCCAGTCAATTTGACCTCGCAATTGACAAGGAGATGAAGAAATTAGATTACTGATCCAATCGGCCAGTAAGCCGATACGGATCCCTTCCAGCCGATCGCCGCTATGCTCGTGCCCGGGTCCCCGCCTGTACTCGCGCCCGGGTCTCGTGCTCGGGTTCTCGCTCCCGGGTCCTCGCTTGTGCTCGTGCCCGGGTCAGCAGCAACTGCACATCGGCTATCGGCCGATACGGGCTAATGTAGGCTCCTTGTAGCCGATGGCCGATGGCACCTGTGTATCGGCTAGGAAACCGATAGCGCTATGAGCAAATAGACAAGATGTCAGTATAATATGTGCATCGGCTAGGAGCCGATGATAAAATAGATAAGCAAGATAGTAAGCCAGCCGACTGCCGAGGAAACACATATGCATCGGCTAGAAAACCGATGATAATATAGATGACCAAAACAGTAAGAATAATACAGTCGGCTTTATAAAAAGATAACCTATCGGCTAAGCACTCCGATAGAACGTCGCATATACACCGATCAACCCGACAAGGATAAATCTATTATTATCGATCTAGTAGTTCAAACCTAACTGATGCAGCACAGATCGATAATAGTAAAGGAACCTCAACGAGCCGATAGACCTAATGCAACTGTGATGAAAATAACTTACCGGCTATACATTCCGATAAGACGCTTGCACAAAGGATATCAGCCTAACAGGAATAATTTATCGCTAGCAGTTTAGTAGGTTGGACCCAACCGATGCAGCACAAACTGATGATAAACTACCCCCAATAAACTGATAAAAATTATGCACGCGTGATGTGATATACCTGACCAGCCTAAGAGGTCGGACCGAACCGATGCAGCCGTAGACAGATCCGATACACCGTGGTAAGCCGACTACCATAGACCGACTAGAATATCGGACCTAACCGAGAAAGTCCTAGCCGATTGGTAGTCGGGGTAACGAGACTTACCCTCTCGCAGGAGTTCGGACCTAACCGATGCAGCCCCGCTCGAGAAGCAAGAACCCGTTGGTAAAGGGTGGCGATGCGCCGAAGTTGTATTGATCGATTGGATAATTTACAAGCTACCCGGGCATACGTATATATACCCCGAGTTACAAGAGTCCTAATAGGACACGAAACAGAAGTTTCCTAATTATAAAAGGAAAAACTAACAAACCCCGATCAGATACGAGATCAGGTTTCCTAAAAATTATCAAAACTACCTAATTAGTAGATAAGGTAATTGACTGCCATGTCGTGGTCCTCACGATTCCTTCCTGAATCTGGCTTCTTCTGATTAGCTTCCAACGGCTGATATATCTTCTTTCCTTAACCAAATCCAATGTGAACCGTGCCAAATTTTGGCGTTAACAGGTATCTTGATTATTTTAAGGTATTGAAGATATATCCTTATAAGGATCAATAGCTGGTCTCCATTAAAATTAGGGATGCATGTATCTCTCAAGTACACCTCATCACACATTGCGCTTGTGTCCATAGTGATACACGGCTTACATACTTAGCCAAATTGCCATGAGCAAAATTCCAGTCAATCGTTGGCTGAAGAGTCCAATTTCTAAGAAACATAACACTCGGGACAGACTTAAAGGTCAAAGATCTTTGACTTTATGTTTAATTGTTTCTCAATTAAGCACAAAGTAGGGGGCTACACCTAATAGGTGCGCCTATTCGGCGCACGCTATTCATATTTTTCCATGAAGCCCTTCATAGCCTCGTTGCCAGCTGACATGAAGCAGGACTCGGGAGAAGAAGCACTCGGACAATGAGTACTTGGGAGCAATGCACTCAGAAATTCTTCACCATGGAGGATGAGCACTTGGCATTAGCTGTGACTCAACTTATAAGGTCTCAGGTGCTACTATGGAGGCCATGGGCCCCGGGTGCCTCAACTATGGCAATTACGGCCACTCGAATAGAGGGTGGGCTGGCCCCTACAGTTGGAGATAGAGTAGGACTCAGCTGCATATTACTTCATCGCTAACAACCTCGGCAACCTCACCCTGTCCGACTCGGTCTTGACCCGATCGGCCAGAAACCCGGCCAGCCTAGCGCTACTTGGCTTACTTAACGGTGCAGCAGTCTTCGGCAACCTACTGTGGCAATTTCCAAGACCTGCGAGTTCAGGGACAACTCTTTTTCCTGATGTTCTACTCGGACATGGCCCTGACCGGTCGAGATTGGGCTGAGGGGAGAAGAGATTGTCAATCTCCCATTCGGATTCGGCAACGCCACGGATATCTTCCACTCAAGTCCGATGCGGCAAATCCAATTGACCGGAATGCGACTTGGATACAACCTAGAGCCACTCGAGATTGGGTCCAGGGAGGTTGGAGTTGTCATCACACCATTAAACTACTCCGAGTCTGACTCCCAGTCGGACAACAGCTCGAGGAGCTTTTCTCCACCATGTGAAGTGTTCATGGCATCGAAGGGATCAACCCTGGGCCAAGATGTGCGCCAACTACACGACCAGCAAGAGGAGGAGGCTCACCAACTACGTAAGCAACAGGAGGAAGACGTGCGACGCTTGCAAGCTGAGCACGATGCACGCAACGACAATTTGCACAAAGCCGGGCGGACTGCCCAACAAGAAATCCTCCAGACCAGAGTAGGTGACCACGATGTCTTCGTTACTCCACAACAAAATGTCGTGGCCGTAGCTACGCTATTGGACACCCTGTAATTCAGGCCAGATCACCAAGCTACCCCGGCCATTACAAGAATCAAGGCAATGATAACCGCTACAGCTTACCAACAGAGAGAATAGTCTGGATATACGCTCATACCATCCAACAAAACGCTTCAGACGTTGTGACTTCATCTTGTCGATGTTTTACACCGGCAATACAACTATAGGGCTACTCGGCGAGGGGAAACTCAATGGATTGCAGATGAACACAAAGAGATTTTATATTGGTTCACGCCCTCGATGTGAGGTAATACCCTACGTCCAGTTGTGGTGTTATTCCTTTGAGGAGTTGTGTCGATCAATGATTTCGTGATCTCGTGCCCCATGAGGGGCGCCCTGCCTCCCCTTATATACTAGGGGACAAGGGTACATGATAAGGATCCCAGCCAGATACGGCCAAGGGATATCCCTCTTAGAGATAGAAACTTATCCGACTAAGACTATGTTTTCCTTATCGTACAAGGCAAAGTCTGCCGGGTGCTATCTTATCTCTAACTACATGATTCGGCCCATCCTCTATCCGAGTGGCCCACATGCTGGTGGTGAGGTACCCGGGGCCCATGGCCTCCACACATCTGCTTCAGCACGACGCCGAGCTGCTGGCTCTAGTCAGCACCACTCGGAATCCCATCACACGTCACTTGGCAACCGCAGTAATGACCAACAGTGCTACCATCATGATGAATGCTGGGATAACCTGGACGCTCGAGGATGACAACGACGGGATCTCTGCCACGACATCAACGCTTGACGCCAAGAACGCGAGGAACATGAATGTCATCGACTTGAAGACAAGCATGAGCGTTCCAGTCTCCACCATGAACGGTTTCATCGTTGTAGTCGGAGTCAGAGCCCTCACCCAGATGAAGGAGCTCCGGCATTTACTCATGAACTACAACAAGTAGACTAGCCATCTAGTTTCAAGCCGATTGGTATAGAGAAGTATGATGGTAACACCAACCCCGAGTCCTAGCTTACCATGTATACCTTGGCGATCCGTGCGGCTGGAGGCAACCACAAGGCCATAGCTAGTTATCAACCAGTTGCCTTGGCCGACTTAGCACAAACGTGGCTGGTTGGGCTTCCCAGGCAGTCAATTGGCTCCTGGGGGGAACTCCGTGAGCGCTTTGTGGCTAACTTCCAAGGAACCTACGAGAGGCCATCGCCCGAGTATGATCTGTACCAGTACCATCAAAGAAAAAATGAGTCCCTCCATGACTTCATCAAACAGTTCTCCGAGAAGAGGAACTCAATACCAAAAATCAAGGATGTGGTCGTCATCGCCGCTTTTTGCAAGGGAGTAAAAGACACACCGTTCATTGCCAAATTCACTCGAAAGCCTCCCAATTCTGTCTAAGCCTTGTTCAACATGGCGAACAAATATGTTGATTCAGCAGACGTCGACAGAAGGAGCGAAAGGATGCCGATGATATGGCCCCGTCCAAGGCCAGAAACCACAAACGCAAGTCAGAAGATATCATAGCAATGGTTGAACGCAACCAACCGTGACCCCCAAAGACGGATGACTACCGAAATGTCATAAATGGGCCATGCCCTTTCCACGCAAAGGGAAAACACATGGCCAATAATTGCTTCATGCTCAAAAAGTTTGCTTCCAAGCAGACATCAGCGTTCGGCGAGCAAAAGGACAAAGACAAGCTGGACTCGGGCGCAGCCGACGATTATCAAGATGCCCAGGCCGAGCTCAATCACATATCCAGAGGGCCATCAGCATACGAGTCCAAGCGTAAACAGAAGCTGACTACCCGAGAGGTGAACTCGGTCTCGTCTGACGCCCCACAATATCTACACTGGTCTAAGATGGCAATCACATTCGACCGCGTGGATCACCCTGACCGAGTAACGCATCCACGGTGCTATCCACTCGTCGTAGACCTGGTTATCAAAAGTATCAAGTTGAATAAGGTTCTCATCTACGGAGGAAGTGTACTCAACATCCTCTTTGCCAAAACACTCGACGAGATGAAGGTACCTCGATCCGAGTTGTGGCCGAGTACAACTCCCTTCCACGGGGTAATCCCTTGCTTATCTTCAACTCCACTCGGACAGATTACTCTGCCAGTAACTTTCGGCATGCGGGAAAACTTTTGCACGGAGAACATCTGTTTTGAGGTTGCCCACTTTGAGACCGCCTACCATGCCATACTCGGACGACCAGCACTCGCCAAGTTCATGACGGTACCACATTATACATATATGATGCTCAAGATACTTGGACCGGCAGTAGCACTCTCTCTATGCAGCAATATCAGGCAGGCCTTCATCTGCGACAAGGAGAGTTGCCAACTAGCCCAATCACACGAAGCTGCAGTCGAACGAAACAATATCCGACTGGCAGCAGCAACTTCAAAGGAGGACGACCATATCCCGGTGAAAAAGGCAGGCAAATCAGGAATTTCAGCAGATTCAGAGACAAAAAAGGTCCCCTTCAACCCTTCTGACCTCACCAAGACTGCGTTTGTCGGGATCGGACTTGACCCCAAATAGGAAGACGAGCTCATCACGTTCCTCCAGGAGAACAGGGACATATTTGCTTAGAAGCCTTCCGACATGCCTGGTGTACCCAGGGAGGTGATAGAGCATTCCCTCAACGTCAAGCCAGACGTCAAACCAGTCAAACAATGATTATTATACTTTGTACAAGACCGCAAAGATGCTATCCGTGAGGAGATAACAAAGCTCCTGGCAGCCGGGTTCATCAAGGAGGTCTACCACTCGGCTTGGCTGGCAAACCCAGTTCTGGTCTGGAAGAAGGACAGTAAATGGCACATGTGCATCGACTATACCGATTTAAACAAGGCGTGTCCTAAAGATCTATTTGGCCTATCTAGGATAGATCAGGTAGTCGATTCAACTGCGAGATGCGACTTACTTAGCTTTCTCGACTACTATTTGGGATATCATCAAATCAGCCTAAAGGAGGAAGACTACTTGAAGACTTCTTTTATTACGCCATTCAAGGCGTACTGCTATGTCACTATGCCGTTCGGGTTAAAAAATGCTTGCGCAATGTATCAACGTGCTATCCAGAGGTGTCTTCATACTCAACTAGGGCGCAATGTGGAGGCATATGTCGATGATGTGGTAATCAAGACTAAAGTCAAGGAGGACCTCATTGCCGACTTAGAAGAAACTTTTCAAAGCCTTCGGAAATTCAAGATGAAGCTGAACCCAGAAAAGTGCGTCTTTGGAGTACCTTCAGGAAAGTTACTCGGCTTCATTGTTTCACAATGAGGCATCAAGGCAAATCCAGAGAAAATCAACGCAATTATGAACATGGCTCCCTGACTAGTTAGAAAGACTTACAAAAGCTGACTGGCTGCATGGTAGCACTCAGCCGATTCATTTTCTGACTTGGCGAACAGGGCATGACCTTTTTCAAACTACTGAAGAAAGTTGACAATTTTCAATGGATGCCAGAAGCCCAACAAGTATATGAAGACTTCAAGAAGTTCCTTACATCACCACCCGTGTTGGCATCACCAATGCCCTAGGAACCACTTATGTTGTACCGGCGGCAACTACTCATGTAGTCAGCACGGTTCTGGTTGTCGAGCGGGTAGAGCCAGGGCATATACAAAAAGATCAAAGGCCAATTTACTTCGTCAGTGAAGTCCCAGGCAAATCCAAGATGCGATATCCTCAAGTCCAGAAACTACTATATGGATTGCTCATAATTGTCAGGAAGTTGGTGCAATATTTTTAGTCACATCAGGTTACAATTGTCAAATCGTATCCACTCGGGGGCATCCTACATAATCGCGAAGCCATGGCAGAATCGTTAAATGGGCGCTCGAGTTGTTGGCATTTGACATTATCTTTCAACCACGAACAACAATCAAATCTCAAGCACTCGCCAACTTCATGGCCAAGTGGACAGAATTTCAGATGGCTACACTAGCAAACAAGCTTGCATACTGGACGATGTACTTCTACGGTTCTCTATGGATCGACGAGGCAGATGCCGGTATCGTCCTGATGTCACCTACTGGAGAAAAACTCAAGTATGTCCTTCAAATACACTTTCTAGCATCTCACAATGTTGTCGAGTATGAGGCACTCATCCACGGGCTCCGAATCGCCATATCACTCGGTATCCGACTATTGGTGGTTTGCGGGGATTCTCAACTCGTGGTTAACCAAGTCATGAAAAATTGGGCATGTCTGGATGACATAATGGCGGCATATTGTCAAGAGATCAGAAAGTTGGAGAACAAGTTTGATGGGCTAGAAATAACACATGCTTTGCGCCAGTACAGTGAAGCTGTAGATGAACTAGCTAACATGGGATCCAAGCGAGAAGTGGTCCCGACTAGAGTTTTTGTCGAGCAGTTACTGGAGCCATTAGTCAAGAGAAAGCCTGATCACGATCAGTCGGGGGCTGAACCTACCCCGAAACCAAGAGAAGTGCTAATTATCTCTCAAGACTAGTGGACTCCTATTATCCAATTCTTATTGGAAGACGAGCTCCCAGAAGATCGCAGTGAACCCGAGCGAATTAAGCATTGAAGGAAATGTTTTCTTGTAGTCGGAGAAGACCTTTATCGTTGAAGTGCATCCGGAGTCTTCATGCACTGTGTCACACCTAAGGAGGGCAAGCAGATTCTGCAATCAATCCACTCAGGCATTTGTGGCAACCATGCCACATCAAGGACGTTAGCCAGAAAGACTTACAAGCAAGGGTTCTTCTGGCCGACTGCAGTTACCGACGCTAAGGACATAGTTCAGACATGCGAGGGATGCCAGTTCTTTGCTCGGCAAACACACCTACGAGCTCAAGAGTTACAGACAATCCCATTAACTTGGCCCTTTGCAATTGGGGGCTCGACATGGTCGGGCCGTTCAAGAAAGCGCCAGGCGGGTTCACACACTTGTTTGTCGTAGTGGACAAGTTCACAAAGTGCATTGAAGCTAAACCCATTGCTACCATCACTGTGGCCAGAGCAAAAGACGTCATCATGGGTATTATTTACTGGTTTGGAGTTCCCAACCGTATCATAACAGACAACGGCACTCAATTCACGGGCGACAGCTTTCAAGATTTTTGTGATGACTTTGGCATCAAGATCTGTTATGCTTCTGTGGCTCACCCCCAGAGTAATGGGCAGGTCAAACACGCAAACGACATGGTCTTACAAGGTATCAAGACTAGGGTTGTGGAGGCCATGGGCCCTGGTACCTCATGAGAAGCATATGGGCCATTCGGACAGAGGATGGGCCTAACCTTGTAATTAGGGATACAATAGGACTCGGCGTACATAACCTTGTACGACAGGGAAAGGATATAGTCCTAGTCAGGCAAGTCGTATTCCTAGAAGGAAATCCTTTGGTCGGAGTCCAACTAGGATTCCTACTCTGTAACCCTGTCCCCTAGTATATAAGGGGAGGCAGGGCGCACCCTGAGGGCATAGCGCAATCTCACCAGAGAAACCTCAAAGGCAATACACCACAACTGGACGTAGGGTATTACCTCATCTTGAGAGCCTAAACCAGTATAAATTGTTTCGTGTTCTTTTGCAATCCATCGAGTTTAGGTCTCACGAGTAGTCCCATATTCTTATTGCCGATACAAAACATTGACAGTTGGGGCGCCAGGTAGGGGCATCGACGAGATCACCTTCAACAAGCCTGATAGATCCAATCACCGAAGTCGACGGCATCCACTTCTTCTCCGGGGAAACAATCACCTTCGGGAGCATCGACTTCGTCGCTGAGAAATTCGGCAACCTCACCTTGTCAGACTCGGATCCAATCCAATCGGCCAGGGACTAAGCCGATTCTGCACTGGTCGGCCCTCATGACGCTGTAGCAATCCTCGTCGACATGCTGCAGCAATCTTCAACATACCTGGGTCTTGGGACAACTCTTTCTTTCGGTGTTCGACTCGGACTCAGCCTCGAGCCGGCCGAGATCGGGCTACGAAAGGAAGAGATCGTCATCTCCTGTTCGGACTCGGTGACACCACGGATATCTCCGATCAACATTTGATGCAGCAAACCCGATCCCCTGGAGCCCGACTTGGATATGGCCTAGAGCTGCTCGAGATTGGATCTAGGGAGGTCAGAGTTGTCATTACCCTCATCGACTACAATGATTCCAACTCCAAGTCAGACAGTAAGTCGGACAGCAGTTCGGCAAGCTTCTCTCCACCACGCGAAGTCTTCATGGCGTCCAAAGTCTCTACTCCCACTCAAGAACGAGCAGCAAGAGGAGGAGGCCCGCCGACTATGAGAACAACAGGAGGAAGACGCAAGACGCCTGCACGCTAAGCACGACGCCCACAACGATGATCTGCACAGAGCCAAGCAGACTGCTCAACAACAAATCCTCTAGACCCGAGTCGGTGACCACGATGTCTTTGTAACACCTCAGCAAAATGTCGTAGCAGCTCATGGTGGAGTACCGAAGCGCTGTGTTGGAGTCATTCCCCGATTCGTCTCCCAACTAGGTGAACGGGGCATGCCCTTTTTCAAACTACTGAAGAAAGCAGACAATTTTCAATGGACACCCGAAGCCCAGCAAGCCTTTGAATAATTCAAAAAATTTCTCACATCACCACCAGTGTTGGCGTCACCTATGCCCCAGGAACCACTAATGTTATACTTGGCGGCAACCACTCAGGTAGTCAACACGGCGCTGGTAGTCGAATGATCAGAGCCAGGTCATATACAGAAAATTCAACGGCCAGTCAACTTCGTCAGCGAGGTCCTAGCTAACTCCAAGATGAAATATCCTCAAGTCCAGAAGCTATTATATGGCCTACTCATCACTGTCCAGAAGTTGGTGCACTATTTTCAATCGCATCAAGTCACCGTTGTCACATCGTATCCACTTGGGGATGTCCTACACAATCACGAGGCCACCGGCAGAATTGCTAATTGGGCGCTCGAGTTGATGGCGTTTGACATTATTTTTCAACCATGGACATCAATCAAATCTCAAGTTCTAGCTGACTTTGTGGCTGAGTGGACAGAAGTTTAGATAACTACAAACACGGACAAGCTAGAGTACTGGATGATGTACTTCAACAGTTCCCTACGGATTGGCGGCGCGGGGGCTGGCGTTGTGTTGACGTCACCCACTGGCAAAAAACTCAAGTATGTCCTCCAGAGTCACTTTCTGACTTCCCACAATGTTGCCGAGTACGAGGCACTTATCCACGGGCTCCGCATCGCCATATCACTCGGCATCCATCGACTGGCTGTGCGTGGGGATTCTCAACTCATGGTCAGCCAAGTCATGAAAGACTAGACATGTCTCGATGACACTATGGTGGCGCATTGTCAGGAGGTCAGAAAGCTGGAAAACAAGTTCAACGGGCTGGAGATAACTCATGTATTACGACAATACAACGATGCTGCAGACGAATTGGCCAACATGGGATCCAAACGAGAAGTGTCCGACTGGATTTTGTGAACAACTGCTAGAGCCATCAGTCAAGAAGAAACCAGTGCTTGAACAGTCGGGGGCTGAACCTACCCTGGCAACAAATGAAATACTAATCATCTCTCAAGATTGGCAGACTCCAGTTCTCAAATTCCTCTTGCACGACGAACTCCCAGAAGAACGCAGTGAAGCCGAACAGATCAAGCGTCGAAGCAAATGTTTCCTTGTAGTTGGAGAGGACCTGTACCGCAGAAGCGCATCCGGGGTCCTCATGCTCTGTGTCACACCCGAGGAGGGCAAGCAGATTCTATGATCAATCCACTCGGGTATTTGTGGCAACCATGCCGCATCCAGGACTTTAGTCGGAAAGCTTACAGGCAAGATTTTTTCTGGCCGACTACAGTAACAGACACTAAAGACATAGTTTGCACATGCGAGGGATGCCAATTCTATGCAAGATCAACACATCTTCTAGCTCAAGAACTTCAAACAATTCCACTCTCTTGGCCCATTGCAGTTTGGGGACTCGACATGGTCAGCCGCTAAAAAAAGTGCCAGGCAGGGTTCACACACTTGTTCGTCGTGTAAGAATCATTGTCATAATTAACTATTTTGTGATGAACAATTGGCTTTGAAAATGATTTATTTAATAAGAGATTGGTTTGAAAATAACTCTAAATATTGGTATAAGTGTGTGTGACTAATGTGGGTCAGGTTGCGATATCTGCCCAGAAACAGTTGTTTGTCTATTTTCCGTGCAGTGACTTGAGTCTAACCTTTGTCAATGGTGAGGACCGGGGACTACGCTCAGGAGACTGAGGTCTAGCACAGTCGATACCATGTGACAAGTTGACTAAAGTCAGTTGTCTTGGGGTCAACATCGTCAATAGCAGCGATCAGACAAAACTCAGGAGGAGTTGAGGTCCAGAACGGTCAAGGTGCGGTGACGAGATTAGACACAAGGTGGCACACGGTGATGATATCGTATGGGAGTCTTCGTAGCGGCTTCGCAAATTGGGTGTGCAAGCGGCGAAAAAATCACGAATAACGTTTGATGAGAGAAAACTAGGTTTAGCCTGAGAGAGAAAGGAGTGCTTTGTATGCACTGTAAAACACATGTTGATGCATAAAGAAATAATTCTTTCAAGATTTTGCATGTCGTTCGGGAGGTTCATAGGTCCTTTTCAGTCTGTTTCGCAGGCGGTCAGCCGGGAGATTAATTGGCCATCAGACCGGGTTTGCAAGACACGCGTCAGACGGCGGCAAGGACAGGTCGGACCGCGCTTCCAGAAAGGTTTGAGATCTTGATAAAGTAAAATAACTTCATGGGTTCAGAGGTAACTTTTTTCCACGGAAAAGTTGTTTTTGAATCTACCATCACCCCCTCTTGTAGGCTTAATTGTTTTCGATCCTACCAACGTCACAGTGATAAATTTCTACAAAGTTGATTGAGGCAAAACTTTGCTTGCTACCATAAGCGCGGCACGAGCAAAAGACTTCACATGAGTTTTTATACAATTTGGGATTCCTAACTGCATCAAACAGGCAACCGGTACTCATTCACAGCGGCATGTTTCAGATTTCTGTGACAATTTTGCGCATCAAATCTTATGCTGCGTGCACACCCGAAGTAATGGGCAGTCGAGCGTGCTAATGCGTCTTACAAGTATCAAGCTAGTGTTGACCGACTACAGCCATATGCAGATCTCTCGTC
>RYFJ01001798.1:0-48418 GCA_003991445.1 Oryza meyeriana var. granulata
ACTGTTTAAGCCAAAATTTGGGTAAGGACCTGTATGAGTCGGTCAAGGGAGGTTGCAGTCGATAATGTGAGAATTGATCGCACGAAGAGACCGAGTCTGAAAAGAGCGTGAAGACGGCGTGGCAGTTAATCTATTGTTATGGAAAGGTTTATCTTTTTAGAAACCTGACCTCGTGTCCGGTCAGGCTTCGTTATCGTTTCTGTTATAGATAGGAATCAATATGTTGTCATATAAGGACTCATTAATCGGGTATATATATATGCCGGGATTTGTTAATCTATCACACGATCAATACAAATTCGGCGCATCGCAACCTTCGACGGGATCCTGCTTCTCGAGCCGGGCTGCATCGGTTAGGTCGAATCCTGGAGAGGGTAGTTCGTCACAACCGCTACCAATCGGCTAGGTATTCTCGGTTGGTCCGATATTCTAGTGGTTTATGGTAGTCGCTTACCCATTTTATTTATCTATGGCTTGCATCAGTTAGTTTGATCTCATAGATTGATTAGGTATAATAATCATACGTGTGCACAGATTAGACTACTGGGAAGCGTTATCATCAGTTGTGCTGCATCGGTTAGGTCGACCTATCTGAACTGCTAGTGAAAGTCGTCTGCTGGGCCGATGCGTTTGTCAGGCGTTTATCCGGAGTGCATAGCCGGTAGGTTATTTCATCACGATCGCATTATATTATCGCTCTTGAGGGCATTGTTATCATTGTCGGTCTGTTGCTGCATACGGTTGGTGATCTAATCTAGCTGAATAATAGCTTTACTCTTAAGTAAGCGGGTGTGTGCGATGGTGTTACAGAGTGCTAGCCGTAAGTTCTGTTAGCCGACTACATTTATTCTTGTTTTTCCTGTACTCTGCTTTGGTTAAGGCATCGCTAGTTTTACGCAATTATTTATCATTTACGTTTTGATATTTTATATGTTCTTGCCTGTACTCTTGTCAAGATCGGTTAATGGGTTAGCGATGGGTTTATTCTGGTCAAGGCACAAGTATAGCAGGTCCCGGGCCACGACCAGGTAGGCCCGGCATGAGCGATAGCGGACGAAGATCTTGGAGCAAGGGCCGGGTGCGGCATATTTATAAAACACCAGTATATTAGATATGATCAGCTAGGATCTATTTATTTATTTTATGCATGTACTTGCTTATTTTATCTAGCTATAGCCGGTTTCGAATATCACTCGTGATCGGCTAGCATTCAATTTGTTTATTTTTACATTATGTTTCTTGCGTGCATCGGACTAAGCCGATGTGTAAGTGCTACAGGTGCATCGGCCATCGGCTGATATGAAACGAGTCTAAGATCGGCTTCCGCCGATTGCTCATTGATCTAACAGTTTCCTCTTGTCAATTACAGGGTCAAATTGACTGGCACGCATACGTAACGCTCAACTTTTAAGACTCACTGGAGTTGAAGCAAATCTCGCAGGCCCGTTCGCGTGTCACCAGAACGCGAATCCGGGACCCGGCGATTTTTCGGGCGTCAACACCTTTTGGCACGCCGGTGGGACACGAAGTTTTAAGCAGAATTCCAACAAACATTGTTTCATAAGATTTAACATGGTGGAAAGAAGTCAAGACGGAAACGTGATTCCGTACATGGAAGATCTAATGAGAAATAAACAGCAATTTGAACAAGACATTGACAATTCCAGAAGCTGTTTAGAATCCTTCAGTATGACAAACAAGGGCGATTCAGAAGCTTAGTTTCCAAAACTAGTACGTAGGAGATCGAGCCGGCACCACTGAGAGACACCATCAAGCCTTTCAGAGATGGCAACGAGGCTGTGCAACGACATTCAATCAGTCAGGGTATTAGTAATACATTGCATAACTTTATAAGAAGACTGTTATGGATCGGATTGCCAAGAGACTCGGGGTCTGTTTTTCTCCCCCCAAAGATATGAGTCAGGCCAAGTTTATTACAAAATAGAAGGACCTACCAGAACTTGTTGGCAAGAACAGGCCGGGGGGGCAACAGGATATCCTCCTGGATGATGCACCGATCTATTTATTATGGGGGTACAGCAGGACTATCCGGGGGAGGAAGCCGTCCAGGTACTTTACCAGAGGAGTATGAGACAGAATCGGCAATGCAACCGCGATGCATATACAGTATCAACTAGAGAGCAAGAGAGGAGATTTTGTCTGGCACGGTTGAGGAATAGTAAGGGAGCAGTTCGGGATCAAGCCAGGACAAGCGTCATGTATCGGCACCCTATCCGATGGTTGACAGGGTTCGTTGCCACACCGATATGGGTCCGGATTCTCTAAGTTTTCAGGGCAGACAATCTCTAATAAAATGTCAGCCGATTTCTGGCGCCGTGCGGGGAAGCATGGCTGAAGAGGCCTAAGGGTTAGGTTTTTTCCCCTAGACTATTTTGGATCGGCTTTTTACATGGGTCTCCTCGTAACCCCGATTCTGTTGGGGTGGGCGATCTGGAGAAAACAGTTTCACAATATTTCTTCCTGGATTCACGAGCTGAGACTGTAGATTGACATCGTAAGAAGTTTAGCGACCAGATTGAAACAGTACCGGAATACATCAGCGATTTCGGGATATAGAAGCCGTGTTATAGTTTTAAACTGAGCGATGGCATCTGGCGATAGCTTTAAGGGACTCTGCGCAATCAGGAAAGGTTTTCGTCTCAAGAGTTGAATCTTTGTCGACTAGTAAGAAGGATCGGCTCATGAAAGCGATTTCAAGGGCGAATAAAGGAAAGTACCTAGAGGAGGTTGCTCAGGTTCGGTCTATTAACGGATTCAGATGATGAGAATCAAGACGCTGAGGTTGGATTGGCGGAGGGAGGAAAAGAATCGGTAATCAGTGCCTGGGTTCAAAAGTATCGGCAAGAGGAACGATATGATTTGCTTGAGCAAAGCGATAGATCTTTTGATTGTTGTTGCAGGAAAAGAAATACATTGCCGCCAAACCACGTGATTCCATCACCGAAGAACTTAGAGAAGAAGTATTGCAAATGGGCAACGGATAGAATCGCACCATACTAACGAGTGTAAGGTTTTTGGCAACAAATTCAGATGGCAGTTGAGAAAGGACGAATCAGTTTGAAGAATAAAAAGCCATGAAGATCAGATGCACCCGTTCCGCGTAAACAATGGTCTTGCGGGTCATGTCCAGGATCAAGCCGATGAAGGGAAACGTCAGAGTAAATCTGAGATACTTATCAGGTATGATAGAGAAGTACTCAAGGTACGATGAACAGGGGGGGATGGACGGACTATCTATAATCCGCATGGGACTGCCCGTTTTTTCGTTTCTGCTGGATCAAGGGTGAGATTGCCATCAGCTGAAAATTGCACCGAGTGCAGCGGTTACTAGAAATCGCATGAATCGCCAGCAAGGAGTGTTCGCGGGATCGTGCTGGGAAAAGACAATATGTATGGCGATTGGGCGACCATGAGAGTTCTTTGAAGAAGATAAGGAAGCGCTGGAAACAAGTCGAAATCTCAGTGGTGTCCTACTAGCGGCATATTCACTGAAGAATAGAAGAGAAAGGGCCAACGGCTGCGCACCGAGACCAGCAAAAGGACAATGCAGCGGGTCAAGAGGAGGCTGGGTTATCGTCCTAAAGGATCAAGCAAGTTTGGAAGTAAAGAGGAGGGACGATGAGGACGCATTGGCCCAGTAACATGGTGTTCTTTTTGCCTGCGGGAGTATAAAAGCGTTTATCAGATGAGAGGAGATGAGGAGTTTTGCTCAACTAATGCAATCTGATCAAGCTATATTTGATAACCTGAGAAGTAGAGCATCGGCACTTAAAGCCGTTATACATAAGGGGTACGTAAAGGGAAGCGATGACAAGAATGTTTTGATGAGGAGCGACTATTAACTCATGGCCTCTGCTACGTTCGGAAATTGGGGAAGAACACGACGACTGATCAAGACAATAGGTGTTATAAGACTCGGTGGGAATTCATCTGAGCGAATGGCGTATTGACGGGACTGACATAGGGATCAGAAATTACCACACGTTTTTTGTATTGAGGAAAGGGGTCATATTAGTTTGCTATGAGGACTAGATCCGAACGTGTGCGTGCTTCGACAAGGCTCAATTGTCTAATCGTGGGCGGGAGATCAGCGAGGTGGTGCAAGCAGTCGGAGTGACATATGCATGACCGGATCTACCAGTCTGGGAAGCGATGGGTGACTGCTATCCGAAGAGTTTGGGAGGAGGATTACCTCAAGGTACTAGCCGGGGAACGCCGATTCAGCAAGTCGGTTGAATTGTTACTTTTTTCTGATGGGCTCTATTGGAAGCTCGAGGGGAAATTGGGGCAAGGATTAGTCGCTGATGATTGGAGAGATTGATATAGGACAGGAGAATAGAGACCAAGGCGACGAATAAGCAAAAAATTAAGTCCTGAGCTACTGAGAAGAATTGATAGCATTGTTGAATGGAGTATCGGGATTGTTTCGCTGGGAGTACCATGAAATTGCAGGAGTAAGCGATGAATTGTTGAATACATCGGCTACCTTTAACGGTATCGGCAATTCAAGAGGCTCAAGGAGATTCAAGGCAGATTATATGAGCCGATCAAAGCGAATCCAGGTTGTATCGATGCCAAGTTCATAAGGCCGTGCCGATATGTGATGGGGTTTCTAATATCGTCCGGTGAAGAGAAAATGGGGAAATTGAGGATAGTATTGATTTCCGGGATTAAATAAAGCTACCCCAAGGATGGTACCGATGCCGATAGGGTTTGTTGGATGCAGCGTCGGGCACAAGATTATCAGCTCATGGACGGCAAATGAGGAAAATCAATTTTCATGGCCGAAGAGGAATATACAAGACTGCGTTCCGATGTCCTGGAGCTATCGTTGTATGAGTGGGTATTAATGATTTGGATTGAAAGTGCCGGTGAACTATCAAAGAGCAATGAATTATATATTTCATGATTCATCGGTTGTTGGTGGAATTTCATTTGTGATGTGGTGGGTAATTAAAAAGTGGGAAAGCAGTATAGCCGATTACGAGAGTGCCTGGGAGGGAGAAATACGGATAAGAATTGAATCCAATAAGTGGCTTTTGGTGTACGGCTGCAATTTCTGGGTTTATGTTCATGACGAGGGATTGAAGTTATCAGCGAGTATCAGAGCCATAAGACACAGAGCCACCAAGCGAATAGACAGAGTTGCAATCGTTGATTCGGCAATTTATTTTTGAGGAATTCAATAATAAATTTATCAGGGAGAATTGAGTCTTTCAACACCTTTATTGAAATTGAAGCCGATCAAAATTTGTGTGGGGGCAGCGCAGTTAGAAGGCGTTTGACGAGGTCAAGAATTTCTTATTCCCCCCTGTTTTGATTCCGCGCAGAAGGTGCCGTTCAGATTATACTTGTCGGCGATGAGAAGTCCATCGGTTCTGTTTTGATCCAAGAATTTGAAGTAAAGACGAGTTGTGTTCTATCTAAGTAGGAGACTTTTGGATGCTGAGACGAGATATCCAGCGGTGGAGAATTATGCTGTGTTGTATATTTCCTGTACAAGAGTTTAGGCATTACATCTATCGGCTGAATGTAAGTAGTTGCCAGGCTGTGGTCAATATATGTTGTCGGCCCAGTCTTGAAGGGCGAGTTGGCAAGTGGGTTTTGCCTTGACAGAGTTGACTTGAGGTACGAATCGGCTAAAGCAATCAAAGGACAAGCAGTTGCCGATTTTATTGTCCAGCACAGGGGGTCTCACGAGCTATGTGGAGCCGATCCCGTGGGTCTTATTTTTTGATGGATCAGTTTGCAGCATGGATCTGGTATCGGTTTGGTTATTGTCGCCCTGGGGGCAAGTTTTGAGTTTGCTTTTACAATTAGCTTATCGGACTAACAATCAGGCGGAGTAGAGGCGGTGCTGAAAGGACTTCAAACTATTAAAAGAGATCGGGGCCGACTTATTATGAGAATTATTGGTGATTCTTTGTTGGTGATCAAACAGTATCTGGAGAATATTGAGTGCAGAGAGATGATGTTTTGAGGTCATATTATGAAGAGTGCGTGGATTTGTTGAAGGATTTCAAGATGTGTCATGAATATGATCCCAGGGAGCAAATTTGGAAGCCATGATCTTGCACAGATTGCTTCAGGATCGGGCTGAATAGCAGGTTGAGGTGGGATAGCGATATTATGTCCAAACAAGGCCGATGATTGGAGACAGGAGATAGTGATTACTTACGAAACCCGTCGCAGGTTGTTCCAGGAAGATTCGGTATAAAGCTACTAAAATATGTGCTCTTCGATGAGGAGTTGTTATTATCGGACGTTTGAGGAGTTCTGCTTAGATGCCTGGATTTGGAAGAAGCAATGTGTTATGTGTGAAGTGCACGAAGGCATCTGCGGGACTCATCAATCGGTCATAAGATGAAGTGGTTGTTGAGAAGAGTAGGTATTTTTGGCCGACATGCTGGAGATATGCTTTAGGTATTATAAAGGATGTCAAGATTGTCAGAAGTTTGGAAATATACAGCGGCACCAGGCATCGGCTATGAATCCTATCATCAAACCGTGGCCGTTCAGAGGATGGGAATGATATGATCGGCAGATTTTTCCTCCTCAAGTAAGGGACATAAGTGTATATTGCGAGCAACAGATTATTGCACTAAGTGGGTAGAGGCAATTCCCCCATTTGAAGAAGGTCACGTCAAAGAAGCGATTGAATTTATCAAGGCATATCATTTATCGGTTTTGGATTCCTCAGACGATACTATGATCAGGGGTCTATTTTGTTTCTGATGAGTTTAACAGTTTGCTGCAGTATGGGAATCGAAGTTTTAAATTCGTCGCTAACTTAATTATGCTCAAGCCAATGGGACAAAGCAGAAGCTTCCAACAAGAGTTTAGATCAAGTTGATTAAACGGAAAATTGATGAGCAGCCATGGCGATGGCATTCTACATTAGCCGATTCACTGTGGGCCTATCGGATGGCATGCCACGGTTACTCGGGTACGCCGTATCAGTTGGTATATGACATGAGGCAGTGTTACCATGGGAAACTAACATCGGCTCTAGAGACTTTCTTTGCAGAATCAATTGACGGCGATGATTATTATAACTTGATGGCAGATGAACTTGAAGATTAGCTCAGAATCGGTTGAGAGCGCTGGAAAGAATCAATGGAGAATAAGGCTAGGGCAGCTCGGCATTACAACAAAAAAGTGGTGAATAAGTCGTTTGCCGAGGGGACCTTGTGTGGAAGTTGATTTTGCCGATCGGGTCCAGGAGAATAAGTTCGGAAAATGGTCGCCTAATTGGGAAGGGCCTTATCGGATTAATCGCTGTGTGCCTGGTAACGCATATATATTAGAAGATCTTGACGGGACGGAGTTTGCTAAAGCACTTAATGGGAAATATCTCAAGAAATACTACCCTAGCGTTGGGTCAACTCTTAAATCGGTTAAGTACAGCCGATTTCTAAGCAATTCGGAAAGCGATGTTTTTATACGTCGCCTAAAGACAGCGATATCAATTGATATCGCCTTTAGATCAAGCAAGCGGAAAATTATCAGGACTGAGGGAGATAAGTAGCAGAGCCGATCTGGTTACATGTCAGCAGAAGGGTGATCGGCATGTTCCGGAAAATCGTTAGTTATAAAGGTTTAAGGCTTACAAAAACTTTCGGATAGTTTCGATTGCGCGCAGACGGATCTGATCAATTTCATTGATGGCCCGGATATCGTCTTCATCAGAGCCTGGGATGACTTCAAGCTTTTGCGCCGATGGATGACTTGCCGCACTGCTGCTGCGACTTTGGCTTCTTGATCTTGGATGGCTTGCGGCAGGCCGATGAGCTGGGATTCTGTGTCTTCAAGATCCTTGCGAACTTTTTCAAGTTCTCCCAGCAAATCGGCTTCCTTTTTCTTCAGTTGATTTAGCTTGGATTGAAGTTTTTGGGGGACAGCTGCCATGTCGTCAAGTTTCTTCTTGTCTATCTGGGCTGATAGCCGATCAGTTTGGATGTCTTGGGTTGTCTTCTGTTGGTCAGCACGATCGGCTATACGCTGTCTGAGCTTGATAAGTTTAAACCTATGACACTCCAGGTATGCTGCGGGGGTCAATGCATCAACGAGCTCTTCGGGCAGGTGGTGTTCGATGTCTGCAAATCTTGCTCGGATTGGCCCGCAGTCTTCTACCAGTGCATCGATTGGATTTTCCAGTCGACTGATGATGCTTGTTAAATACTCGTGCACATCGGCTGAGAAGGACGGTTTGGGGGCTGCACTGGTGGTTGTAGCTTCTTCTACCTCCAGGTATTGACCGATGTCGAAGGAGAACAAGTCGGTCAAGGACTGCGAAATTGGTATCGGAAAGGTGATCAATATGAGATTAGAAGCAAAGTACGAGCATGACAAAGGTTACCTGAGGAAGGACGACGGCAGATCGGGTAACATCGGCTTCGGTGGGATGAGTGGGTTGTTCTTTAGAGGGGCCGATGTCAGCCGATGGAATAGAAGCAGTCTCGTTGATGGCTGGAGGACTAGGTGCTGAAAGAGGGGGAGCTGGAGAAGCTATCGGCTCGGTGCTTGGAAGGATGTCAGAAGAATGTTGGGGTTCTGGAGCCGATGACTCAAGCTGAAAATGAAACTGGTAAGATAAATGAGAAATCGAGGAATAATGTTCAATTTGGTGCGTACCTGAGGGGAAGAAGGAACCGATGTAGTCTGGGGAGAAGATGGCGTTGTGGTAGCAGCATCGACATCGGTCTTCTGCTTCTTCAAAGAGGGACGATGTGCTAACTTCTTCCGCTTTTGTCCCATCGGCCGAGGCGCCTTGAGAAGAGCCGATGGAGATGGAGCGTCGCGCCTAAGTTCGGAGCGGCGATGAAGGTTGGTACAGAATCGGCCGACCGCTGTTGCTTGTTGATGAGGGCTCGACACTGGCGGCCTGCAAAGCAAGGGTCAGAGACGATTGAGGATGATATTTGAAGCTTGCAAGAGTTACCTCGTTGTCAGATTCAACATAGTCGGCGTCCAGACGGGAGCAATAACAAGTGGGCGCTAAGCAGAACAGATGTTTTTTCCATTCCGACCACCATCGGACAAAAGGCTTGGTGTTGGCAGTGCAGACGTACACCTCGGTGGCAGCGCCTAGCAGGAGGGAGTCTGTCAAAGACCGCAGCCGATCATATTCCAGGGCGCTGCTGACCGTGCCCCGAGCCTGGAGTTTGTCGGTGAAGAACAGGATCGGAAGCTGGCCAAGGCGAGTTGACGAGAGCTGGTTGATGGGTGGTAGAACTCATACGATGGTTGAGTCAGCCAGAGAAAAAGCCGGTTGGCAGCAGGCAAGGACTGATGGCCGATAGGAATATGGCTTTAGATTGGTCATCGTTCAGAGCTTTGAGTGGATCAAAGTTGGAAGGCATCTCGAATGATGATGCGTCATTGTAAGCAAAACCAAAGAGTAGCATCCCTGGTAAAAGCCATAATAAAACCCCTTAAACCACTGACTAACTTCAGCAGGGGATATCTTGCCGCCAGAAAAAGGGCCGATGCAGCCTCACCCATAGAGATGCATCGGCGTAGATGGGGTCTTGATCTTCTGGGTAATCAGCTGGAAGGATTGCTTGAGGAGGGAAGTTTTGGGATGGCCTTGGAGGTATAAACATTAAGCCAGAGCTGTACGAACCACCAAGGACCTCCAATGTGGCCGACGGGCTGGCCGGCCGATAGCTTAGTTGCCACCTGATGAAGCAGCTGGTAGGTGGCGCCAAGGAGATAGTGCCCTAACGGAATTTGTTTCCTATCGGCCAAGCACTCTGCAGGCATTGCATGTTGGTCGTCGGGCGAGGGTTGCGCCACCAAAGACGAACCGTTCTAACCACAAGTTCAGAAAAGCGACATGCTCCCGATCATCAACCGGACCAGTTCCTTTGTTGTGAAGAGATATACCTAGACCAGCCGCCGTTGTTTTTGTTTGAAGCCGGTGGGCAGGCTTGAACCGGAGTTTGAAGGGATTGATGTAGCTTGTAATATCCAGGCAGGGTGAGGATGGTCAATCAGCAGAGTAGGGGTCATCGGCCCATGACCAAAAGAAAGGCATTGAGAGCATCAGACCAGAAGTACGAGGCCGATGCGAGCAGAGATTCATTCCTTTCCATATCGGCCAAGGAGAGGTTGATGCAGTGGCCGATGTGAGATTCTTCCCAATAGATCCTCTTTGCAGCCGATACTCTGATGTACAGTTTCTCCATCCGGGCAATCTTGCTCGGTCCAGGACCTGAAGCTATTGGTCCAGTCACTGACCAACATGGCCGAGTTCTTGAAGGGAGTGCGTTGGGTTTCAGCACTGATGAAATCGTGGGATTTCGCTGCCCATGGGCCATGATAGAAAAAGCAGGGGTAATCGGCGGCCAGAATCAAGATCTGGGCTCTAAGATGCTACAGTAGACAAGAACACGACGAAGAACAGGTGAAGAACATGGCAAATCGGGTTCGTACAGATTGCAGATTGGGGAAAAATAACCGGGTGAGAAGATTACCTCAGGAATTGCAGATGCTGTTGCCATCGTGGAAATAGGAGAGGTTGCAGGAGTCGACGGATGGAGAGAAAGGTTGCAGTAATTCGTCTAGATTCGCTAGAGCTTGGTGAGGATGTGGAAGATGAAGCGGTGGTGCTCTGGTGATGTGAAAGTATAAAAAAGAGGGCAAGAAGACGAAGCGTTTTATAAAGGTATGACAGCCGAGCGGGAATTGAGGCCGTTGGCACTGTTTCAAACATTTATAGCAAGTGGGCTATCTTGGGCCGCCTCGGTATGGGAGAAATCTAGAGGCCCAAAGTTGGGAGAATTTCGGAATCCTACAGAAGAACTCCAAAATTGGGGGGCATGTGTTAACGCCAAAATTTGGTAAGGACCTGTATCAGATTCGGTCAAGAGGAAGGTTGCAGTTGGATAATGGAAATTGATCCAAGAAGCAGACCGAGTCTGAGAAAGAGCCGTGAAGACCGCGCGTGGCAGTTAATTACTATAGTTATTAGGAAAAGGTTTATCTCTTTTAGGAAACCTGACCTCGTGTCCGGTCAGGCTTCGTTATCGTTTTCTGTTATAGATAGGAAATCATATATCGTGTCCTATAAGGACTCATGTAACTCGGGGTATATATACGTATGCCCAGGGATCTTGTAATCTATCACAACGATCAATACAAATTCGGCGCATCGCCACCCCTTCGACGGGATCCTGCTTCTCGAGCCGGGCTGCATCGGTTAGGTCCGAACTCCTGCGAGAGGGTAAGTCTCGTCACACCGACTACCAATGGGCTAGGACTTCCTCGGTTAGGTCCGATATTCTAGTTGGTTTATGGTAGTCGGCTTACCACGATATATTTATTTTATCTATGGCTGCATCAGTTCAGTTTGATCTCATAGATTGATTAGGTATATCACATCACGTGTGCACAGACTGTATCGACTTACTGGGAGCGATTTATCATCAGTTCGTGCAGCATCGGTTAGGTCCGACCTACTGAACTGCTAGTGATAAGTCGATCCTGCTGGGCCGATGCGTTGTGTGCAGGCGTTTTATCGGAGTGCATAGCCGGTAAGTTATTTTCATCACGATCGCATTATATCTATCGGCTCATTGAGGCATTGTTATCATTGTCGGTCTGTGCTGCAACGGTTAGGTCCGATCTACTAGACTGACGATAATAGCTTTACTCTTAATAAGCCGATGGTGTTGTGCGATGGTGTTATCGGAGTGCTTAGCCGATAAGTTACCTGTTAAAGCCGACTACATTTATTCATTGTTTTATCCTGTACTCGCTTTGTTAAGCAATCGGCTAGTTTACCAATTATTTATCATTTACGTTATTGCATATTTTATTATATGTTCTTGCCTGTACTATTGTCACAATCGGTTAAGGGTTAGCCGATGGGTTTATTCTGCCGATCCAAGCACAAGTACAAGCAGGTCCCCGGGCACGACCCAGGTAAGGGCCCGGGCATGAGCCGGATAAGGACCAGTATATGGGCCCGGATAGCGGACAAAGATCTTGGGAGCAAGGGCCCGGGTGCTGGCATATCTTCATAACAACACCAGTAATATTAGATCATGATCAGCTAGGATCTATTTAATTTATTTATGCATTATACTTGCTTATTTTATCTAGCTTATAGCCGGTTTTCGAATATCCCCTCGATGATCGGCTAGCATCACATTTGTTTATTTTTACATTATTGTTCTTGCCGTCATCGGACCTAAGCCGATGTGTAAGTGCTACAGTGTGCATCGGCCATCGGCTGATGAAACGAGTCTAGATCGGCTTCCGGCCGATTGGCTCATTGATCTAACATTTTCCTCCTTGTCAATTACAGGGTCAAATTGACTGGCACGCCTACGAACCTCAAACTTTAGGACCTGCACTGGAGTGAAGCAAATCTCCCAGGCCTTCGCGTGTCACCCAGACGCCGAACCGGGACCCGGCGATTTTCGGCGTCAACAGTACCCAAACGTTATGCTAGCGTAGGATTCGGCTGGCGACCCTCTTTGGGGCATACCCAACCTGGCAAAATTGTAGCCGAATAAGGTACCCGAACCTCGCATTAGCATAAGATTCAGCTGGCGACCCTCATGTGGCGTACCCTACCTAATAGTGTGGTACCCGAGCTTGACTAGTGCCGAAGGTCGGTTATTAGCCCCGATAGGGCATACCAAGGTAAAGATGACATCCATGTCCCGACTGGCACAAGTACTTAGTTAGTAGCCCTCATGGAGCATTCCGAGTGATTCTTGAAGCATCGTACTCCAAGTGTATCATGGCAGACTGGTACAGCCCCCGAGCGTAGGAGATAGGCTCGTAGCCATGAGTTCCTGTTTCACGTATCCAGAACTAGGGCCTGCATTATAAACATATTGAATGAGTAGCATCTGATGTATAGAACATTCACCTGAAGAAAATTTAAATATTTTACAATGTATGTAAATATGTGTTCCTCCTCTTATTGATTTTAATTTCCCCGAGTAGTTGACCTCTTACGTTTAAACATTCTATCCGACTAGTCATAGCCCCCGAGCATCGGGAGTTGGCTCATGGCTCTTTCCAGACACACGTTTTGGGTGACTTGAGTTTGCCTTTCATGGAGCAAAGCTTCACAGATCGAAATTTATGCTACTCGAGTACTTTTGCAATCATTAAGAGCAAAAACAGAAAATGCATAGTATGTATACCTATTAGGTGTAAGTGGCTGTGGTATTGGCGAGACTAAGTGAGGAATTGACGATCTCAACCCCCTAGATCCGATCCCGATTGGTGCTAAGCCGTATCTGAGTCAAACCATAGGGAAGTGAGTTGCCTCCTGGCCCATTTAAATAAGAATATCATATAAAGGAGGAAATATGTATCAGAAAATGACTTAGTTGTTCGGTATTGCACAAGTTGGGAGTGGGGATGTCATCCTTGCATTTGAGCTATTGAGCCCCCGAGCATGTCACTTGTCATTCTGACAATCTTCTGTTCTAAGAGGTTAAGGACAGCACTGCAATAAGGCCCTCAGATTTCCACTTGTGGTTCCCAGACTTTGATAGGGCCGTGTCGTCTGTCTCTCGTCACACCTTCTATCAGGGCTTGTTGTTGAGTACCTCGGCCACTGCGTTAGCTGAATCAACATATTTATTGGCCATCTCGAAGAGAGCTTTGATGGAGTTGGGCGGCTTCCAAGTGAACTTGGCAATGAACGGCGTGTCTTTGGCTCCCTTACGGAAGGCAGCGATGACAACCTCGTCCTTGATTTTAGGTATTGAGTTTCTTTTCTCAGAAAAATGCTTGGTAAAATCACAGAGGGACTCATTCTTCCTCTGGTGGCACTGATATAGATCGTACTCGAAAGATGGCCTCTCATACGTTCCCTGGAAGTTCACGATGAAATGTTCATGGAGTTCCCCCCAGGAGCCAATTGACCTCCTAGGAAGCCCTATCAGCCATGTCCTTGCCGAGTCAGCCAAGGCGACAGGCTGGTAGTTAGCCATGACCTTGTGATCACCTCCGGCCGCACAGATTACCAAGGTGTAAACTATGAGCCAGGACTCCTGGTTGGTCTTCCCATCATACTTCTCTATTCCATTCGGCTTGAAGCCAGATGGCTAGTCGACTTGTTGTAGTTCGTGGGTGAATACCGGTACTCCATCTGGGTGAGGGCTCCGACTCTCACTACAGTGATGAAATTGCTCGTGGTGGAGGTTGAAGCGCTCATGCTCATCTTCTAGTCGGCGGTGCTCATCCTCCTCGTGTTCTCGGCATTGAGTGTTAATATTGTGGCAGAGATCCCACCATAGTCGTCCTTGGGCATCCTGGTTATTGCGGCATTCGTCATGATGATACCGCCGTCGATCGTCACTCGGACTGCCGAGTGATGTATGTCGTGACTCCGAGTGATGCTGACCAGAGCTAGCTACTTGGCGCCATGCTGAAGTAGATGAAACCACCGTGTCTGAAGCCATCTTGTTTGATGGTATGAAAGTGTCTCCAGATTGTTGTCGCTGCTGACAAGCCACATCGGTGATCATTGCTTTGATCCTTGCGATGGTCGGTGTGGCCTGGTGGTTGGGCCCGAACTACAAGGTGTTGAGTATTGTGGCAGTGACCACGACGTTCTATTGTGGGGTCACGAAGATGTCATGGTCGCCTACTCGGGTTTGGAGGATCTCCTGCTGAGCGGTTTGATTAGCCTTGCGCAAGTTGTCATTGCGAGCATCGCGCTTGGCTTGCAAACATCGTGCGTCTTCCTCCTGTTGCTCACGCAGTCAGCGAGCCTCCTCCTCTTGTTGATCGCATAGTCGGCGTGCATCTTGAGTGGGAGTTGAGCCCTTGGATGCCATGAAGACTTCTCGTGGTGGTGAAAAGCTTGCCAAGCTGCTGTCCGACTGTGAGTCAGAGTCAGAGTAGTTTAGGGGTGTCATGATGACCCCAACCTCCCTGGATCCAATCTCGAGCAACTCTAGACCATATCCGAGTTGAATTCCAGAGGATTAAGTCTGCCGCATCAGATTGGAATTAAAGATTGTTGCAGTGTTGTTGAGTCTGAGTGGGAAACCGTCAATGAGACCTAAGCTTCGAGGAAGGGGACTATGTGTATCTTCGTGTCACGCCACTCCGTGGGGTACACAGATTCCAAACCAAAGGGAAGTTAGCACCTCACTTCATGGGACCCTACCAAGTGCTAGCCCGTAAAGGTGAAGTGGCATATCAGTTGAGCCTCCTAGCTTCAATGACAGGTATACACGATGTGTTCCACGTGTCACAACTGAAGAAGTGTCTGAGGATACCAGCAGAACAGGCAGATCCGGAATAGATCAAGATCCAAGAAGACCTCACCTATGTGGAGAAACCAAATCGGATCCTGGAGATCAGTGAAAGAAACACCAGAAGCCGAGTAATCAGATTCTGCAAGGTACAGAGGAGTCACCATTCAGAGGAAGAAGCCACCTGGGAGCGAGAAGACGAACTGAAGTCCGCCTATCCCCACCTCTTTGCCAGCACGTCCGAATCTCGAGGACGAGATTTTGTTTAAGGGGGGTAGGTTTGTCACACCCTAACTTTAGCCACACAAAATTCTACCTGAGAAAAAGCCCAAGAAAAATAAATTTAAAAGGCCAGAGGAATTAATTAAATATGTGAAATGAAAAATAATAAATTAACATGGCTGAGAATATTTTTCTTATGTTCTCCTAGCCAAAATACATTAACTGGATTTTTAGTGGAATTTTCAGAGCATAGGAACTATTTTTAATAAATGAAAAACGCTTGCTGGAATTAAAATCGCCCTGGAAAATCTTTTCTCTTTTTCTTTCTCTTTTTTTCCCTGGGCCGCCGACCCGCTCCTGTGCCGGCCTCTCCGTGTGCCCCTAGCCTGCTCCCTCCCCCTGGCCTCTTCTCTCTACGCTGGGATGGCCCAATCCCGCTCGCGCCTGCTTCCCCGTGGGCCCCAGCCGTCAGCTGCCGCTCCCGCTCGCTCTCTCTGTGTGCCGGGCCCCGCTCGTTAGGGCGCTCGCCCGCGTGCCCGTGTGCCTCCCGCTGACAAGCCGGGCCCGCCTGTCAGCCTCGTCTTCTACCTCCGTTCGAATCGGGCGGAGGGGAAAAATCCACTCCGCCATCCGATCCAGCGCCGCCTCCCGCCTTCGCCCCCGCTCACACCTGGTTCAAACGGAGCGGGACTGAGTCCGCGCCTACTCCCCATGTCCTCCGGCGTCCTTGTCCCCTCTCTCTCGCGAATCCCACTCACATCTCCAACGCTGCTGCCCTCAACCTAGAGCACGATTGGAGCCGTTTGGCCTCGATCTCACTCGCCCGCATGCATAAAAAGCCTCCCCGCCCTCTCCCCCGCCTTTTCGCCAACACGCCGAGCCTCCCCGTGCCCTAAATCACCGTCGCCACCGCGCACCCGAGGCTCCGCCGCTTTCCATTCTCTCTAACCGTCGCTCGCTGTGGGCACCCCGGAAGTGCATTATGGAGAGTAATTATTATGACAACGTGAAATATCTAGATGGATGGGGTCTCAAATAAAAACCGAATAAATGCGGTAACCATCCATCCTCATCGTAGCCTTGCCATAATCTTTACCCACTCACAATACAAATCCAACACGCCGAATTCAGAAATAAAGAGATATTTGGAGAGTTGATTCACCAGTCCCAAACGGCGAAGTGTGCCCGTCAAACCACACGAAGGTGGCGACCAAACACGATACACACTTCTGGGGATATGGTCTACGGTTGAATCAACGTCCATGCATCTCATCATTTCTAAATTCATACTCATGTTCAGCTAGTCCCCAGGAAAGCGACTAGCCTCACACTTTCATCGTAAGCAATTGATAAACATCACAAATACTCTAAGTATGGATAAAAATGCAGCAGGGTATTATACATTACATAGAGGGTTCACACCCTAATTCATCACATAGTGACACAAAAGATAGCAGTGGAAAATATAAACGTAAAAGATAAAACAAGTGGTTCCAAACCAAACCACAGGGCAACCGACTGGGGATAGAGCATAAATTCGACTACATATTATCCTTGCCACCCTCGGCGGGATAATAGTAGACCACACCAGTGTCGTCGTTGTCCTCACCTGAAAGATACAGCGTGAGTACACAAGTACTCAGCTAGACTTATACAATAATAATAGAACAAAGGAGTAATGCTAGTCTCTACATCAAGGAGTATGGCTATGTCAACTGATTTTGCATAAAGCTGATTTTATTGAGCAAGTAATACATTTAAAACATAAGCATTTGTGAAATAGCTCAAACTGAAAATTTAGGACAGCAAGCTTGTAGTTCTGAAATGTAAGTAAACATGAGCACAAACCATGCTCTAATCATCCTCCATGGGCCACCATTGCCCAAACAATTATGCTACACAAGTATATCATCTTTCATGACTAAACCAAGTCATATTTAACATCGAGCCTTTCATATAAACCCATCCATCCATGACTATCCTAAGTCATGATATAACCATATAAACCCATAACCACATATCCCAAGTTTGATGCTAACATGACTGAGGAACACATCAAGCGGTCGTCCTGTAACCGTGGACACGGCTATTCGAATAGTTCTTACTCTGATCAGAGGTGTACATCTTTACCCACACGATGTGATAGAAGCCAAACGGCTACACTCTAGTTTGATCCGTACCCGTCGGTACCCACACTCTACACATTGAGTGCGGACTAGAGGTCACAACAGAACCTTTTGCACGCTTAGCCCCAACCACCTAAACCGCGTCTGGCCCCCGACGACTTAGTCACGTGCGTGTGTGGTAACTAAGACGGGCTCACCGTTGCGGGAGGCACCTCCGGCCAAAACCAGGCTCGCACGAGGCCCTCCAAGGACTCTCCGTTCTCACGACTGACGGACGGGCGTAGATGGTCATAGCCTCCCGTGCTACTGAGTTAAGCCGTTCCATTCCCGGCGTGTGGAAGTACGTAGGGTGCTTGAATAGACGTCAACATGTTCGGTCCTTGACGACCTAGACGGAGCTACGTGCATGGGGCAACACCATCCCTTCATCACCCTATCATTCGTCCAAGTCAAACATATTATCAATTATTATTCAGAAGTTATTCTTTTCAGATTTTAACCCATCCATTCGTATTAAACTAGTTTTAAACCGATAGCTCCACCTATCGGATTCTTCTAAGTCTAGAAATAAGCATGGCTAAGCGTTCGGTAAAATAAAAGTATCCCAAAGCCCTTAACCAGTGGTGACAAGGTAACAACATGGAGTCAATAGCCAAGGAATGGAAATGCATACAATTGGGTAATATAGACTCTACCCGTTTTTCCCATTTTAGCAAGACCGAAACATGCATATAGATATGCCCTTCGCAAACAAATTGATTTATGGAAAATATAGGTTTAATATGCTTAGATGCTTGCCTTACTGCAGTGATGGGTCACTCTCAAGGTCTGGGTTGGCCTCCACGTACTTCGTATCCTCAGAATCTACCGATAAAAAGCGAATATATAAATAAGAAGCAATTAAACATGTCTATGCAAAAATGATCAATAAATGCTGAGATAATTACAGTAGGTAGGCCATGTCCTACCAAGATTTTAGGAGAAAGAACCAAGTCATTTGCATCTCTGGATTGGGAGATACAAAAATAACAAGGTAGAAGGGCTGAAAATGGCAGTTTTGTAATTATTTATATTGTAACCTCAAATTATTATAGTTAACTGACATTTTCTATTAAGATTTCATAAAGACATGCATTTTTATATAAAAGAGCATAACCTACTGGTTCCAACAAAATTTGGTTCACTGAAATTTGATTTAAAATGATTTAGTTGTGAAATTCTCAAGTTTGTCAAAAGAAAGGTTAGAATAATACTTAGGCCTATTTTGAGAGGTAGTTTTGTCAAATACAAATTATCCACAGTAAGTTTACAGTTTTCTGAGTTTAACAGAAGTGGTTTCACATTTTTAGCAATTAGGATGAATTTTCTAGAAATTTATAAACTTCTAGGTCACAAAGAGGTATATAAAAGATATTTCCATTTTTAGAGAAAAATCCCGCATAGAAGTTCTCACTTTTTATTTTACAAACTTATAGAGCACATTTTTATGAATCCATAGAAATTTGGTTCACCTCAAAAGAAGTTATAATGGATTTTATAGAAATATTCCAAATTCCTAGGCACAAAATAAGTTATTATTGCTTCTTATTATTTTATGGATATTTTCTGTACAGAAGTTGTCATATTTTATTTTACAGTATTAAAGTTCACAAATTTACATAACTAACAAAATTGGTTTCAGTCAAAAAGGAGTTAAATGAGAAAGTTATGGATTTACAAAGTTTATATATTTTTCTGTTGTAAATTAAATCTTTTAATTATTTTCCTATTTCTTTCTTCTTTCTTCTTTTCCTCCAGCTCGGGCCCACATGATAGCGGCACAGAACAGGGCAGGAGCAGTCAGACTGGGGGGCGGCGAGCTTCTCGGCGGCGGCAACGAGAACGGCGGCTCGGCTCAGGTAGTGACCAAAAGAGAAAGTGTAGAGGGGACCAAGGCGAAGCTATGGGTAGTGATCTCGTCGCCGATGGTGGCCGTAGCTGGGCACAGTGGCGGCGCAAGCGGTGGAGTGTTTCGGGTCGTCGAGGCCGATCGAGCTACGATCAGTTTCTGGCCAATCCAAAGCATGTGGTTGCATCTAAGGGATGCCAGAAAGCTTACTAAGGGTTGTGTTGGCTCTGGCGAAGCTGGAACAGCAACGGCGATGGCGAACTTGGTCCGGCGGCGGTGGAAATCTTCTGGACAATGGCGGCAGCTCTCTTCAGTCGGCCTGCGGCTAGGACACGGTGTCTACCATGTTATAGACTCCCTAAGGACGGTCCCTGTGAAATGAATTGAAGTGGGGCTCACCACAGGAGGAGTAATCGACGACGGCGGCAGGCGGCCGGATTTGGGGAAGATGACGGTGATCTCTAGCTTCACGGCGTCATACCGCAATTCCTTCGGCCAGCTAGCTTCTAGGGGTGAGGCGACGTTCTTGGCACCGTGGCTCGGCTGGCGGTGTCCTGGATCGGCCGGAATGGTGACAACGTCAAGGCGGCGGCGCTGCAGATCAGAGAACGAAGCACGGCGGCTTCAACTGGCGATCCTAGGGCGGCCAAGAACAAAAATGGAATGATTAAAACTTGCAGATCACGTTCCTGGGTTCAAAAAGGGATGGAACTCACCGGAGCTAGCTCGGGCTCAACCGAACACCTTTGGCCGAGGAGGAGATGAGCTTGCCGGCGGTGATCTGTGGAGGTTTTCTCGGTGGGAACGTGGAGAGGATGAGAGGAGGTTGCTGCTGGCGAGATTTGGAGCGAAAAGACCGAAGTTTCCAGTGCTATGCTCATATCTTTGTCTTTGTGTGCTGTGTGACGGAGAGAAAGGAGGAGCTGACATGTTAGCTCATGCAAATTGAGGTGGCTCCAGCTCTACAGTGTCCAGGGTGGGTCCGACATGTAAGACAACACTTTTCTACACATGTTTGGCTAGGTTTAGTCTATGTCTTGTGGGCCCAAGTAGTGAAAAACTATGGAGAAGAGAGGAGTATGGGTAGAAATGTTCGTGAATCACACTGTCCCATGCTGTGCTATGGCTTATAGGTGGGCCGGGGGCTGTGGGGTCCACCTGGAAGTGAAATAGAGAGGAGAAATCTCTAGAGACTAAGTGTTGTGAGCTGTATGGACAGCTGTCTTGTATCTGTGATTTCAGTAGGTTAATAAGAGATATAAATTATGGGAAAATTCTTGGAGATAGAGAAAGATGTGTTTAACCTGCTGGCCAAATTTCGTGGTTAGAAGAGGTCTGGTTAATCTGTGGTGAAATTGCAAATTAGGCATGCTGGTCCAGTTTTTCTGCAGTACATTTTATATCCCTAGGGCTTTGCTCTTATTATTTTATGTGGTTTCTTTGGGAATTAAATTGTGCCAAAATTACTGGTGGTAGGGTTTATGTTGGCACACACTTTAGAAAAAGGGCTCTGTCTAATTAGTCCTCATTTGTATTTGGTGGATTTTAGAAATAAACCAAGTTATTTTAGCTAGCTTCCTAGTTTTGCTGTTTTGAAGGATTTTATTGGGGTACTTACTGAAGTGATAAAATCAAGTAAAATTTACAGTGGGTCAATTATGTGGGATAGTATTTACAGGAATTTTTATATGATTTTATGTGCAACCAAACATCTTTAGAAAAACCTTAGATTATAAAAGTGCATAGGTCAAAGAAAAGGTTCCAGGCTGAAACTTGTTTGAATTTTTAAGAGGTCTAAACTAATGAAATAAATTCTGGAAAAATTATATTGATTCATGATAATTAAGTTAGTGTTTGAATAAATTATTTCCCACATATGCTTCTGTTCAATTTGATGCACTATTTGGTAAGGTTTGTTTTTGCTGATTAGGGTTTAAAATTGCCATCTTTAATTTACATGGAGTGAAAATGCAAGGATTTAAATTGTGCATTCTAATGACAGTAGGTCTTAACCCTAATTACCTGAAATTAGATTTAGGGCTGTGACACTCACCGCCGTTCCCGACTCCACCAAGCCACACCGCCGCCGCCATCACTTCTACCGTGCCGAGGAGCCCGTTGGCCGCCACTCCGTGGAAGCCAAAGTTCGCCGGAACGCCCCGCCCTCGCGCACGGTGAGTTCCGGCTCTCTTCATCCTCTCTGGCCGGCCATTTTCGTCGCGCCGCGTCTCCTTTCTCCACCCTAACCCCCTTCACGTTTTCCCCTTCTCCCAGCGCTCTTCGGCAGTCGCTCCTCGTTCTCCCGTCGCCGTTGGAGCACCGTCACCGACGTCGTCCCGAAGCCGCCGCCGCTACCTCATCACCGCCATCATCCTCGCATTGTCGCTCGTCGCCGCAAGCCGCCGGTGAGAATCCCCGCCGACTCCCCATTCCATTTTGCCTCCCCACGTGCCACCGCTGCGCCGTGTGGTCGCCGCTGGCGGCCATTAGGTCGCTTGCGCACCGCCGCCTCCCGCTCGGGATGGCCAGCGTGGCCACCGTTCCCCGGGGTCGTCCGATCTGCTGAGTGGTTGCCTGCGTGGCCACCTTGTTGGCGCCACGTGTGCGCCATGTGTCGCACCTGTTTCCGGCTCAGTGGACCGAGTCCACCGTGCGCGGCGCCTTTGAGTCCCTGCCGGGTGGGGCCGCTAGTCGGCGCCGCCTCTCCCTCTGGTGATGCCATAAATCGTGTTAATGCACAATAAATCGCATATTAATTATATTTGCATTAGAAACACAATAAAACTTCAATAAATCATAACTAATTCATATGAATTCCGATTAAGCCCATTCAAATATCATTAAATCCAGAAAAATGCCAGGAATTCATTAAAAATACTTTCAGCCCATGTTTGATTGCCCACATGCACTATTTTTAATTATTTGTTCATTGTTTGTTATAGAATCCGATGTTGGTGACCCTTTTGTGTATTACGAGGTCGTTGCCGAGTACATCGAGCCGGAGCAAGGCAAGTCGCACTGTTACCTTGATCACTTTGTACCCATTTTTCGCTAAATTGCTTTGTTTGCTCAAATAAACTGCATTATTTCTATATTACATGTGGGTGGGTTATGACCCTTATGATGATAGGACTGTGCCATAGTTTTGAAACCTAAATCCTTGTCACCTGGGTAATAATGTGTTTAGATTACAAATCTTAGGATGCTTAGCCATGCTTAGCAACATAGCTCACATGGGATTTAAATATTATCTTTTCATATGATTCGACTCAATGTCGTGAAAATGGAACTTCGGATAGGTTGATGTTAAATTACTAAACTTGGACCTAAATGGTGGCTTGTGGGCGTATGGTTTTGCTTGTCACACCCATGCAATTAAGGACCGGTTCGCGGGAACCACTTGGGCAACTACCCGTACTTTCCACAAGCTAGCGTGGGCAACGGCTGGGCTTGAAGCGTTTCTTCTCCCTCTCCTAGGCACCGAAGAAGAGGGTGGGTGTGATGGAGTTGGGTCGGCCTGGGGTAGGGTTGATCGGCTTCCAGATTCACCGTGGCGCAAGGGGGGTAGCCTGGCCAATATGGTGTGCCCTGTCGGCAGGTGCAACCTCAGCGTGGTATGGATGGTTTGGGAGGGGTTTCGTGAACGGTCCTGTCACAACCTCTCATGGGGCATCGTGGTGATGAACTGGCACATGGGAACGTGTGTGGGGCTATGTCTTGTGGGTATAGTTGTACACCTCTAATCAGAGTAAATCTATTCAAATAGCCGCGCTCGCGGTTATGGGCACATTGGCCAAGACTCACCATGATTAGTCTCACCTTTAGATAATTAATCTGGTTTTATGAAACTGGTGTGGTGGAAGGTGTTGAGTCCAGTCAACGTGGTTGAGTTGATCGGGGATGGCCGGTTAGCATGGTGTAACGCTAATCGGTGGAGACTGGTGAGCGTGGTGTAACGCTCATTAGTGACGCCTGGTGGACGTGTTCATCAGCGTGGCCTGGTCAATGTGGTGTAGCGTTGATTAGGAAAAACTGGTCAGCGTGGTGTATTGTTGTTTAGTGGAGACTGGTTAATGTGGTGTAACGTTAATCAGTGGAGTCCGGTTATCGTGGTGTAACGGTAACCGGAGGAGTCTGGTGAACGTGGTGTAGCGTTCATCAGTAGAGACTGGTTGACGTGGTGTAACGTCAATCAGTTGGGAATGGTTGGGCCTAGTTAATGTGGTGTAACGTTAATCAGTGGAGAATTAATATTATTAAATTAATCAACTTTTTACTATTTGCGAACTACTACCTGTTGCAACTGCTTTTACGCAAACAAACCCTAGCCCATCTTTGCACCCTGTGCATATGCATAATTGTGGGTGTGATTTGTTGAGTACTGTGGGTGGTACTCAGCCTTGCTCCCTTCCCCCCCTCAGTGTTGGAGAACGCGTGTGACGAGGATCGTCCTGAGGAATAGGCTGGGTCCGCCGTCAAGGTGCTTGTGGGATGGATGCTGCTGATGGACTCGTTGCCTATAGACTATGTTTTACCTTTTCCGCTGCATTTTTGTAATATGATTTTACTCTGTTTGTAAGATACTCTGTATGGAAACTTGGATTTGTGTACCCTGGCTTTCCTGGGCAGGGATTTAATACACAGGAATGTTCAGAATTTCGGTGGTGAATTTTTGGGTGTTACATTGATCTACACACATCCTCAAAGGAATACCACCACAACTGGACGTAGGTTATTACCTCACATCGAGGGCCTGAACCAGTATAAAATCTCCTTGTGTTCCTTTGCAATCCACCGAGTTTCCCCTTGCCGAGTAGCCCTATAATCATATTGCCGGTGTAAAACATCGACAGTTGGCGCGCCAGGTAGGGGCTTCGGCGAGATCTATACCAACAATCTCGATGGATCCAACAAGTGGAGTCGACGGCAACAAATTCTCCCCTGGAGACACAATAACCTTCAGAAGCCTTGACTTCATTGCCGACCAGATCGGCAATCTCACCTTGGCCGACACAGATCCAATCCAACCGGCCGAGGAACCAGCCGACTCCGCGCCAGTCGGCCCACGAGATGCTGCGCCGATTATCATCAATTCAATGCAGCAATCTTCAATCTCGCCGAGCTTTGGGACAACTCTCACCTTCGGCATCCAACTCGCGCTAGGCCTTGAGCCAGCCTGGGTTGGGCTAAGAGGGGGAGAGATCGTCAATCTCCCATGCAGATTCGGCGACGCTGCAGATCTACATCTCACAAGGCAGACCCGATCTCCTGCAATTCAGTTTGGGCACGGCCAAGCGTCGTTTTAGATTGGATCTAGGGAGGTCGGAGTCGTTCTTACTCCGATGAACTACTTGGATTCTGACTCCAAGTCAAATAACGGTTCAAACACTAGTTCGGACTCCAGTCTGGCAAGTTTCCTTTTGCCCCGCGAGATCTTCATGGCTTCAACACCACCACCAGAGGTGCGCCGACTACAAGAGGAGCAGCAGGAGGAGGCACGCTGACTACGACAACAGGAGGAAACCGATAGCGAGGCTCGCAACGCCGAGCTACGCAAGGCTGGGTGAACCGCTCAGCAATAGATCCTCTAGACAAAAGATGGTGACTACGACGTCTTCGTCACACCACAACAGAACATTGTGGCCGCCGCAACTTTGTTGGACATGCTCCAGCTCGGGCCTGATCACCAGGCCACCCTGACTATCGCCAAGATCAAGGCGATGATCACAGCCGCTGCCTGTCAGCAGCAACAGCAGTCGGGCGACACAATTATACCAACCAACAGGTCGGGTTCTTCGGCAGCCGGCTCATCTACATCAGCACGGCGTCGGGCGGTTGGCTCAAGTCGGCCGCAGGAGGAGTCGCGCCAAATGTCACTCGACGACATCAACAACAATAATCGGCAGCATCACCAATACGATCGCCGGCCCAACCAAGATCTCCGAGTTCGCCTGCAACGCGACCTCCGATAAGACATCAACGCCCGGCACGGCCAACATGAAGAAGAAGAGCGCCGCCGATTGGAGGATGAGAACGAGCATTTCAACCTTCATCACGAGAGGTTTAACCACCGTGGTCGGAGCCAGAGCCCTCATGAAAATGAAGGCGTTCCAGCTTTCACCCACGAGCTACAGGACGTCGACTGGCCATCGGGCTTCAAGCCTACGGGGATAGAGAAATACGATGGCAAAACCAACCCCGAGTCCTGGCTCACCGTATACACCCTAGCAATACGAGCTGCCGGCGGTGACCACAAAGCCATGGCTAACTACCTCCCAGTCACACTAGCCGACTCGGCGAGGACATGGCTAACAGGGCTCCCGAGGCGGTCAATCGGTTCCTGTGGAGAACTTAGGGAGCGGTTCATCACTAACTTTCAGGGAACCTACGAGAGGCCGCCTTCTGAGCACGATTTATATCAACTACACCAGAAGAAGAATGAGTCTCTATGCAAATTCATCAAGAGGTTCTCCGAGAAGCGCAACCAGATCCCAATGATCAGAGACGAGGCAGTCATCGCCGCCTTCCGCAAGGGAGTAAAGGATGCCCCATTCATCGCAAAGTTCACTCAGAAGCCACCGTCCTCCGTCCGGGCTCTCTTTGACATGGCGAACAAATATGCCGACTCGGCTGAAGCAGTCGCAGAGGCCCTGGATGAGAAGAAGGAGTCCCGACGAAAGGACCAGAAGGCGAAAGCCGACAACAAGCCATCCCAAAACATGTCCGGCAACCGCAAGCAGAAGTCGGACAACGAGGTGGCCAACATGGAGCGCACTCGGTCGTGGCCCCAACGGAATAACGACTACCAGAAGGTCATGAATGGGCCATGCCCCTTCCACCCCAAGGGCAAGCATGCGGCCAAAGACTGCTTCATGCTTAAGAAGTTTGCTTCCGAGCAGGCTTTGTCATCCAGCACCGACAAGGACAAAGACAAGCCAGATTAGGGTCCAGCTGACGATTTTCAAGATCCGCAAGCTGAGCTCAACCACATCTTCGGAGGGCCATATGCGTATGAGTCCAAGCGCAAGCAGAAGCTAGCAGCGCGAGACATCAACTCAATCTCTACAGCAGACGCCCCCTAATACTTGCATTGGTCAGAGACGTCCATCACGTTCACCCACGCAGATCACCCAGATCGGGTTTCACACACAGGACGCTATCCACTCGTCCTGGACCTGGTCGTGAAGAACATCAAGTTGAAGAAAGTTCTCATAGACGGAGGCAGTGTGCTCAATATCCTCTTCGCCAAGACCTTGGATGAGATGAAGATTCCTCGTTCAAATCTGCAGCCGAGTACGGCGCCCTTCCACGAGATAATTCCCGGCCTGTCTTCAACAGCACTCAGGCAGATTACCCTGTCGGTAACCTTCGGCACGCGAGACAACTTCCACACAGAAAACATCTGCTTTGAGGTCGCTGACTTTGAGACTGTGTACCACACGATACTCGGACTATCGGCACTCGCCAAATTCATGGCGGTACCGCACTATACATACATGGTGCTCAAGATGCCAGGGCCAGCAGGAGTCCTCTCCCTCCGTAGCGATGTCAAGCAAGCCTTCACTTGCGACAAGGAGAGTTGCGAATTGGCTCAATCACAAGAGGCGGTAGTCGGGCGCAACAGCATTCGGCAAGCCGTCACAACCGAAGTCAGGAAAGACCTAGTTCTGGCTAAAAAAGCAGTGAAGTCGGGAATTTCAGCGGACTCTGACACGAAGAAAATCCGCCTGGACCCTTCCGACCCCTCCAAGACTGCTCTAGTCGGGACCGGACTCGACCCCAACTAGGAAGACATGCACGTCACCTTCCTCCAAACCAACAAGGATATCTTCACGTGGAAACCGTCCGACATGCCAGGCGTACCAAGGGAGGTGATCGAGCATGCCCTCAACGTGAAGACAGACGCCAAGCTAGTCAAGCAACGGTTGCGGTGCTTCGCTCAAGACCGTAAAGATGATATTCGGGAGGAGATAACCAAGCTTTTCGTAGCCGGGTTCATCAAAGAGGTCTATCACCCGGATTGGCTGGTAAACCCAGTTCTAGTCTAGAAGAAAAAGGTAAATGGCACATGTGCGTCAACTACACCGATCTAAACAAGGCATGCCCCAAAAACCCATTTGGTTTACCAAGGATAGACCAGGTGGTGGATTCAACTGCGGGGTGCGAACTTCTTAGCTTTCTCGATTGCTACTCGGGATACCACCAAATCAGCTTGAAGGAGGAGGACTGCCTCAAGAGGTCTTTTATCACGCCATTTGGAGCATACTGCTACATACTATGCCGTTCGGTTTGAAAAACGTTGGAGCAATGTATCAATGTGCAATTCAGCGGTGTTTACACACTCAGATCGGGCGCAACGTGGAGGCCTACGTCGACAACGTGGTAATTAAGACCAAGTCCAAAGAAGACCTCATCGCTGACCTGGAAGAAACCATCCAAAATCTTAGAAGATTCAAGATGAAGTTGAACTCGGACAAGTGCGCCTTTGGTGTGTCATCCGGCAAGCTACTCGGCTTCATCGTCTCGCATCGCAGCATCGAGGCCAACATGGAGAAAGTCAATGCAATCATGAATATGGCCCCCCGACTAACCAGAAGGACGTCCAGAAGCTGACATGCTGCATGGTAGCACTCAACCAGTTTATTTCCCGATTGGGCGAACAGGGCATGCCCTTTTTCAAGCTACTGAAGAAAGCAAACAATTTCCAATGGACTCCCGAAGCCTAGCAAGCCTTCGAAGACTTCAAGCAATTTCTCACATCACCCCCCGTGTTGGCGTCACCAATGCCCCAAGAACCGCTAATGCTATATCTGGTGGCAACTTCTCAGGTAGTTAGAACGGTGCTGGTGGTCGAGCGATCCGAATGGGGTCACATCCAAAAAGTTCAACGGCCAGTTTACTTTGTCAACGAGGTGCTTGCCGACTCGAAGACGAGATATCCGCAGGTCCAAAAGCTGCTCTATGGCCTACTCATCACTGTCCGGAAGCTGGTGCACTACTTCCAAGCACATCAAGTCAGGTGGTCACATCGTTTCCACTCAGGGACGTCCTACATAACCGCGAGGCCACCGGCCGAATTGCTAAATGGGCACTCGAGTTGATGGCGTTCGACATCACCTTTCAGCCATGGATAGCAATCAAATCACAAGCTCTAGCCGACTTCGTGGCCGAGTGGACAGAAGTTCACATGCCTACATCAACAGCGAAGCTAGAGTATTGGACAATGTACTTCGACGGTTCTCTACGGATCGGCGGCGCCGGGGCCGGCATCGTACTGACGTCCCCCACAGGTGAAAAACTGAAGTACGTCCTACAAATCCACTTCCCGGCTTCCCACAATGTCGCCGAGTACGAGGCACTCATCCACGGGCTCCGCATCGCTATATCACTCGGCATCCGTTGACTGGTTATGCGGGGAGACTCCTAACTTGTGGTAAACCAAGTCATGAAGGAATGGACATGTCTCGACGACACCATGGCGGCATACTGTCAGGAGGTCCGCAAGATGGAGAACAAGTTCGACGGGCTAGAGATAACACATGTCCTACGAAAATACAATGATGCTGCAAACGAGCTAGCAAACATGGGATCCAAGCGAGAGGTGGTCCCGACAGGGATCTTTGTTGAGCAACACATAGAGCCGTCAGTCAAGAAGAAATCAGTGCCAGAGCAGTTGAGAGGCGAACCTACCTCGGCAACAGACAAGGTGCTGCACATATGTCAAGATTGGCGGACTCCCGTTCTCAAATTCCTCCTAGATGATGAACTCCCAGAAGATCGCAGTGAAGCTGAATGAATTAAACGTCGAAGCAAGAGTTTCTTAGTCGTCGAAGAAGACCTGTACCGAAGAAGTGCATCCAGTGTCCTCATGCGCTACATCACCACTGAGGAGGGCAAGCAGATCCTGCAGTCGATCTACTCGAGCATATGTGGCAACCATGCTGCATCCAGGATGTTAGTCGGAAAGGCTTACTAGCAGGGATTTTTCAGGCCAACAGCAGTTACAGATGCCAAAGACATTGTTTGCACATGTGAGGATTGCCAGTTCTACGCAAGACAAACCAATCTCCCTGCCCAGAAACTCCAAACTATCCCAATCTCTTGGCCCTTTGCAATATGGGGGCTTGACATGGTCAGGCCTTTCAAGAAAGCGCCAGGAGGGTTCACACACTTGTTCATCGCAGTGGATAAATTCACCAAGTGGATTGAGGCTAAACCCGTTGCAACCATAACAGCGGCACGAGCAAAGGACTTCATCATGAGTATACTCTACCGATTCGGGGTCCCCAACCGCATCATCATCGACAACTGTACTCAGTTCACGGGCGGTGTGTTTCAAGATTTTTGTGACAACTTCTGCATCAAGATCTGTTATGCGTCTGTGGCATACCCACGGAGCAACGGGCAGGTTGAACGAGCCAACAGTATGGTCTTACAAGGTATCAAGGCCAGGATATTTGACCGACTACAACCATATGCGGGCCGGTGCGTACAAGAGCTCCCATCTGTTCTCTGGTCTCTCAGAACCACGGTTAGTCGGGCAACAGGGCAATCCCCTTTCTTTCTGGTCTATGGTGCTGAGGCTATGCTACCAACCGAGTTAGAGTTCGGCTCCCCGCGAGTCCGGGCTTACTCAGAATACATCTCCAACAATACCCGATTGGTTGAACTAGATCAGTTGGAAGAAGCGAGGGATATCGCAACAATCTAGTCGGCAAGGTATCTTCAAGGCCTGCGTCGTTATCACAATTGCAATATCCGTGGCCGCTCCTTTTTGGTTGAAGATCTCGTCTTGAGAAAAATACAAACCACCAAAGACAGGCATAAACTATCCCCATCTGGGAAAGGCCATTCATTATCGCTGCAGTTACTCGGCCAGGCACCTACCGACTGAAGACCGAGGACGATGCACTCATTAGCAACTCATGGAACATAGGACAGCTACGTCCTTTCTATACCTGAGTTTTATATTTTTTCCATGTGTACAGTTCCTCGCTGACTCACTACGCCGCTTGTTTCAACTGAGTAGTGAGTCGGGGGCTGCATGTATCTTATGTGCTTTGTCAATAATATACGAGCCTATTTTACTTAAGTTACGAAGCTTCACTATGACTTTGTTTGCCCGAGTATAGCTTCCCGTGGTGAACGATTTTATTAAGTTCCTATAGACTAACTCGGTGCAGACCATATAGTCGAGTAAAGCTAATGACAACTGAGTAATAAAGCTTGGCGGCATTGCGCATATATTTACACATGTCTTTATAAAAGTCCACAGAACACCGACTGCATGATGAACTGTTTTTACAGACCCAGGTCTCGGGTGATAATCTCTGCAATCGGCCTTGCCTTGGCTATCAGCTCCAGCGCCTCCTCAGGAGTTGTCTCCTCGGCAAACCCCTCCTCGATGGCTTCAACATTTGCCCTTGGGTAGATGGACTTGGTCATAGCCAGGGTTCGGGCCACGCCGGTGATAACATGCTCATCTGAGTACCTCTTTAGGGCACTCGGTGCATCCTCAAGGCGTGACTCCACTTGGGCGATCGAGCTGCAGCTGGTTCCCGCGGGGCGAGGATCCATGATGTCAAGGAGCTCTCTCACGGATCCAAGGAGTGTCTCCCGTGACTCCTTGACGACCCTTATCTCCTTTGCGTAAGCCTGAAATTGGGCTTGGGAATTGGCTCTAGCAGCTACCCGGGTTCACCGACAAGTAAACTTGTTAAGTAAAGCTGCAGATGGAGTAATTAATGGATTGGTTAAGATCAGTGTCAAAAGGGAGACTTACTGTCGTAGTCAACCTCCCACCTGGCTATGGTCCTCTCCAGTTCAACTTTTTCCTTCTCGAGCTTGGTATTGGCCCCTTTCAACTCGGCCTTCTCTTGCTCAAGCTCGGTTTTGGCCTTTGTCAGGTCGGCCATGTCCTTTTCAAGCTTAGCCCTGGCTGTCTTGGCCTCCTTCCGCTGGATTTCTTCCTCTGTCCGGGTCTTCAACTCAGCTTTGAGGGCTGCACAACAGATTAGTCAAGAACTCAACGTTGTAGTCAAGACACAACCGGGAAGTCGGGAACAACACAGTTGGAGAAATTTACCAAGGATCTGGTCAGAGAGATATATCCTGGAGGCTTACCTCTTATCTTTTTGGCTTGGTCCCAATTTTCAGCCCTGAGCTGAGTAACGGTGTTGTCGATGTTTTACACCGGCAATATATATATGGGGCTAGTCGGCGGATGTAAACTTGGTGGATTGCAAAGGAACACAGGGAGATTTTATACTGGTTCAGGCCCTCAATTTGAGGTAATACCCTACGTCCAGTTTGTATGTATTCCTTTGAGGATATACGGTGGTGGTTCTGATGAACTTGTGTGCACCTGCCCTCATGGGGCGCCCTGCCTCCCCTTATACTGGGACAGGTTACAAGGTAGGAGTCCCCATCGGATTATGACTAGGAGATCTCCTCTTAGAGATATAACGCACCCGACTAGGACTGTATATTCCTTTCTATACAAGGCGAAGTCTGCCGAATCTAGCTATATCTCTAATTACAAGGCTAGGCCCATCCTCTATCCGAGTGGCCCATATGCTTGTCATGAGGTACCCGGGGCCCATGGCACCCACAGGTGTCCCTCAGCCAAGACTCCCTCTCTCTTGGCTACGCCCTTCTACTTCGGCCTTCAAGGCCCGGAGTTGGTCCAACTCTTGGAGCTGGGGGCTAACCCGGATCAAGACTTCGCTCATCTTCTTCGAGCGATCAACAAGTTTCTACTCGGGGAAAAGCAGAGCAAAACAGAGTCAATCGTCAGATCACTCATATGAGCAAGATAACCAAGACTACAATACGACGAAGGTCATACGTGGATCCCCTGGGATGCGGCGAGTGTAGCACGCAGCAAGCTTTCATGCTCCCCTTCCGCCGCAACCTCGTCATGCTTATAGCTCCTTACGGTTCCGTTGGGCACCGTCCAATGGAACGTCCGCGGGAACTAGCGAGGAGGAGCTTGAAGCCTAGGGAGGTCTGGCTTATCCGAAGGAGGAGACAGCAATGACGACCAAGATGGCGACGGACTCTTGGCCCCCAACTTGGTGGCCTCCGGGGCCTCGGGGGTTGGCTCAGGAGCCGCAGCCGCAGCTTCAACAACAGGCGCTGGCTCAGGAGCTGCCGTGATGGCTTCAACGACAGGCGTCGGCTCAGGGGCTGGAGCAACGGCTCCGGCAACCATCCCTTGGTCGGCCGGTGTTGGCAGACCTGCAGTCGGGGCTGTCTGAGTTTCTGCAACTGGACCCCCACCGGCTTAGCAGGTGTGCTCGCTGGCGCCAACTCGGCTTGCGTAGGATCGATAGTGGGAGTGGCCGGCGTGGTCTCCTCGAGATCAGTGTCGACCCGGCTCCTGCACAACGAATCCGATATCAAGATGCCACAATCATAAACATGATTTTCAGAAGACCCAGAACGACCTACCTCTTGGAAAATTTGAGCTTCTGTCCGGGAGATCTAGAGGCCAGCGCTGAAGGGCTGCTGGTTGTCGAGCCAGAGGGCGCAGCAGTCAGCAGCAGCATTTTAGCCCTGGTCGGCCCTGTTCGTGGCATGGTTGGCTGGGGCACTCGGGTACTCGGCGGCGCTGTGGTCGACCTCGTACTCGGCAGCACTCTGGTTGGGCTCGACGATGTGGAGCTGGACTGCATGGGTCCCGGTCTAGGACTCAATGGCCTAGGCGCTGTGTCGGCAGTGTCCTTTATCTTCAGACTCTTGGCAGCGGTGCTCGGCTTCACAACCTTCTCCTTGCCCTGATCTACAATGGTTTTCTTCCCCGCTCTCTTGGAGTTCTCGGCCTCTTCTTCGATTTTGTGGCCGACAACGGGCGGGAGTCATCATCAAACTCCTTGCACCACTGCAAATAATTCAGTCATGTACATCTCACAATGCTAGGCCATCACGGACACATGTCTACAAGCATTCATCATAGAAGAAAAGCAGAGGTTACCTCGGGACGAGGCCGGTTCTGGTTATAAGCCGCGATGTAGCACTCTGCGTCCTCGGTCTCAATCACTCCATTGGAGAAATAAGTGAACAAGGTTTTGGTCACTTTTTGCTAGCTAGCTACCTCTTGGCTTTCTCGGTCGGGGTCGTTCTTCCCTTGATAATCCCAGCAGAAGTTGCTCCTCAACTTCAGAGGCTGGATGTGTCAGGTCCGGAAACGCTTGGCCACCCAGGGGCCAGTCAGGCCGGCTTCCTTAAACTTCTCCAATTTGGCCAGCAACTGATGCACCTGGCCCATCTCTTCGAAGGTTGGCTCTGACCACCAATTGGGTGAGATCGTCGAGGGCTTTCCGGTGAATGCAGGCAGGGAGGGTGTCAGATCAGAATAGTAAAACCACTCCTTATGCCAACCTTTCAAGGAGGACTTCAAAGGAAGACTGATATATAATTTCTTCATCTCACTTCTCAACTGAAGGCCAGCCCCCCCAATCACCTGAACCTTATTTTTGGAGGGTTGGGGCTTGATGTGGAATAAGTGCCTAAAGAAATGGAAGTGGGGTTCTACACCCAAGTAGCACTCACAAAGAGTTACGAAGATGGAGATTTGTAGGATCGAGTTGGGATTCAGATTCACCAACTCCAATCCGTAAAAGTTAAGTAGACGGCACAAGAACTCGGAAGAGGGAAGAAACAAACCCCGGTCAAAGAAAGAGGCAAAAACAACAGTTTCGCTAGATTGGGATTTGGAACTGACTCACCCTCAGCCGGGCGCCAGCGGATGATATCATGGCTTTGCAGCCACAGCGACCTCTCCAACCTTTCCAGCTTTGACCGACTGCAATCTGAGGTCGGCCACCCTTTATCCGACGCCCCAATGAAATCTGGAACCTTCAGCATGGCTGGAGGGACAGGAGATTTGGGGGAAATATGGTCGGGGGCTTGGAATGGACAAAAGGATGCGAAATTGCTCGAGCTTCGGTGGGGAGGAGCAAGCAATGGCGAACCCTAGCGGAGCGGGAGGCGAAATTTCGGCGCGGAGCTAGGAAGATGAAACGATTGGTCGCGTGGGGAAGATAGAGGAATCTTTTCTCTCTCCCCCAGCCTTTAGAGCCTGTGTCGACCTATGGGCTTGGGCTTCTATAGTCGGCACTGGGCCACAAAGATATGAGTTTCTACAGTAGCATGCTCAATATGGGCCGTTGTCTTGCTGCGTTAAAATCGTGGTACAGGTGCTACCAACAGGAACCGATGAGGTAATCAGATATGCTCCATGAGGGCCTAATTGTTGAACACATGTGTTTTGGGTATCTGTATTACCCACCAGGTATTGAGGATATATCCTTATAAGGATCACAAACTGGTCTTCATCAACATTGGGGATGCGGGTATCTCTCAAGTACACCTGACCACACAATGAATTTATTTTCATAAAGTGGTACTCGGCCTAAATGCTTGGCCAATAGTTGCCATGGGCAACATTACTCCAGCCGACATGACACTGAAGAGTCTAACTTCTGAGTAGTGCACCACTCGGGAGAGACTATAAATATCTTTTTCAGCTGACATGACACTGAGGAGTCTAACTCCCGAGTGGGATGCCACCCGGGAAAGACTATAAACCCCTTTTCCAGCTAACATGAAGCTGAAGAGTCCCATATACGAGTAGCATGCTACTCAGCAAGACTATAAATCATATTCCGGTTGATATGATACCGAAGAGTCTCATATACCAGTAGTAATCTACTCCGGAAAGACTATAAGGTTAAAGATCTTTGACTTTATGTTTAATTGTCTTCACAATTAAGCACAAAGCCAGGGGCTACACCTAATAGGTGCGCCTATTCGGCGCACACTATTCATACATCAATATGAAGATCTTCATAGCCTCGCTGCCAGCTGACATGAAGCAGGACTCAGGAAGAAGAAGTACTCGGGAGCAATGCACTCAGGCAATCTTCACTGTGGAGGACGAGCACTCGGCATTAGCTGTGACTCAACTATGAAAGTCTCAGGGGCTACTGTGGAGGCCATGGGCCCCGGGTACCTCATCACAAGCATATGGGCCACTTGGATAGAGGATGGGCCGAGACTTGTAATTAGAGATATAGTAGCACTTGGTAGACTTTGCCTTGTACATAAAGGAATATACAGTCTAGGTCGGGTAAGATATATCTCTAAGAAGGAAATCCCTTGGCCGTATCTGGCTGGGATTCTTATCTTGTACCCTTGCCAACCCAGTGTATAAGGGGAGGCAGGGCGCCCCTTGAGGGCGGAGAAGACATCACGAGATCATTGATCTACACACATCCTCAAAGGAATACCACCACAATTGGACGTAGGGTATTACCTCACATCGAGGGCCTAAACCAGTATAAAATCTCTTTGTGTTCCTTTGCAATCCACCGAGTTTCCCCTTGCCAAGTAGCCATATAATCTTATTGCCGGTGTAAAACATCGACAGAGTATTTGTTGGAAAGCTAACTTTATGGCCCACGTGATGGATAGGGTCCAAGATAACAATTCTTTCTGGTTCACTGCAAAGGCCAAAACAAACCATCAACAGTCCTGATAGGTTTGCATATTTGTTGTATATCATTCATAGTTAGTTTCTAACCTATGTAATGGCTATACAAGCCTTTGTAAACGACCTAGGAGGGTAGACCACAATGAATATACACATATTTTTGCAACAATATTGCTCTTGTTCTTCTCCTAGGGTTTGAGCCACCGCTGCCAAACTTGGGAGGGGAATTGGAAGTTTCTGCCGTCGATTGTTCTTGCTTTTCCTTTCAAGGAATTGAGAGAGCAATAGATCCACTTTTGCATGGTCGAGTGGATCTTCTCTTGCATGTGGTTTTGTGAATTCGTAGTGAAAGGTGTGCTACAAAGGTAGCACATTGTTCGTTCTCTTCGTTGATTACACAATGTATGTAGATTCTATGTGAAGAAGGTCGGGTGCCCCGTATCAAGGGACGAAGAAGATATTGTGAAGGAATGAAATCCAGGCTGAGCTCTATGAGGAGAGCGCCTAGGGCGCGGCCGCTACTACCCAAACAAAATGGCTGGCGGCATAGCAGTGACCGCAATTGGCTTGGAAAAAGTTCAGAGACGAGAGGAGGAAGCAAGTAATGACCGTCGAAGAGGTCAACACTCTTCGGCAAAATATCAAGAACTCGCAATGCCCGCCAATGCGGAAGAAACAAAAGAGGGAAAGAGACAAGTTTTGTGCCTTCCACGGCAAGGCCTCGCACACAACAGAACAGTGTCAGAATATCCAGCGGCCGGGACAAGCAGCTCGAAGAGAGCAAACCCTTGCAAAAAGGAACGAAACGACGGACCATCCCAAAGAGAATAGAACCCTGCAGATCAAGGTCGCCCTGGACAGCCAGCGAAGGGTGATCACAGTAATCACCGGGGCTCTTCGCAAGGGCAAGAGTTGAAAAGGCAAAAGAAGGTGCACGAAAGGGTGATTAATCATATCGCTACAACATCGCAGACTAAGTCGCCGCTGTTCTCTACGACGCCAATAACCTTCAGCCCCGAAGACACGGAGGGCATTTTCTTCTGACACCTAGACCTGCTGGCCGTCTCCACAGATATCGTCGGGTGCGAAGTCCGCCACATCCTGGTCGATGGAGGGAGCTCGGCGAACATCATCTTCGCCGACGCCTTTTGGCAGATGGGGATTTCAAAAGACGCACTCGTGTAACACCCTAAAAAATTATCCCTATAAAAATGTTGTGAAAATGAAATTTTCAGAAATTTAATTAAAAGTCTCAATGAGTGAAAAGAATAAAATCAGGGAAAAATCTAAAGAAAAATGGGCTTGAAAATAATTTTATAAAATTCTTTGCTTAATTATTTAATTTCTGGAATTTTCTGGGAATTAATTGATTGAGGGGAAGTATTTTTGGCAAAATAAATAAGCTTCTAGCAATAAAACAAAAGAAAAAGGTTTTAAAAACCCCTCCACAGCCGCTGGGCTGTTTTCGGCCCACTACTGTGCGCTAAGCCGGTTCCTCTCACTCGCGTCGCCCTCGGCCGCCGACAGGTGGGGCCTGCCTGTCAGGTCATCATCTTCCTCCAGCCCGGGAGGCACTGTCGCACCCGAGCGTTGCCGCCAAAAATCTCGCGCAATCCGTTTGTCTCGGCCTCGGTTTCTCCAAATTAGTTGGGGGAAAACGGCACCCCTATCTCCTTCTACCTAATCCCCAAGAAACCGGAGCCAAATCACACGTGGAATGGAGACCCGAAGCTTCCCGAGTCGGACTTCAATCCCTAACCGGCGCCGCTGCAAAATCCGTCGAGCCCGAGCCGGAGTCCGCCCCTCTCCGCCTTAAATAGCGACCTTGAGACCCCTAGGACCGTTTTCGTGTTTTAGATCGAGCTCTAGCTAGCCCTAGCTGTCTCCCCGCATCTCCCGCTTGCTCCACCGCCGTCGCCAAGCTTCGGTTGCGCGCCGCCATCGCCTCAGCCGCTGTTGGAGCTCGCCGCCGCCTCGGTTAGGTTCGCCGTAGCCCACAGAAGCCAGGCTGCCACCTCTTAGCCCTCGGGAATCGCCGGAACACCGCCGTCGACGAAGATCTGAAGACCTCTGCCGCCTCAGGCTCGCTGCCGGTTGTCTCCGTCGCCGTTCTTCGCAGTTTCGCCCTCGGTAAGGATCGCCTCAACCTCCTCTAGCATTTCCCGCTCTTCCTATGTGCCGCTGCGCCGATGATCGCCATTGACCATTGGGTCCAGTGCCACCGCCGTCACTACCATCACTGTAGCCGACGTGGCCACTGACGTGGTTGCCGTGTAGGCGCCAGCTCAGCACCACCTCAGCGCCATTAGCCGATCCGATCGGGATCAACCGTAGCCGTCGGATCTCCTAGGTTATGTCTCGACCGTCCGATCACCATAGGATCCAATCTCAGCCTTCCGATCTACCTTGACGCGTGGCTAAATCCCGGCCGTTTGATCAAAACCCTAGAAACCCTAGCCGTCAGATCCCTCTCGTGGACCTCAGTGGACCTGGTCCACCATGGACCAGACCCCTCCCTCTCACTGACAGTGGGTCCCACTGGTCAGCCGAGAGCCTCCTCTCTCCAGTGACGTCATAAACCCCTTTTCCCGAATAAAGTTAATTCAATTGTGACGCAATAAATCGGGTAAATAGGCTATAAAGGATTAAAACTTCTAAAAATCATAACTAATTCATACGAACTTGGATTGAGGTCGTTCAAGTCTCTAAATTCTTTAAAAATCAAGATCTACCCATTAAAAATATAATATTGTACTGTTCCTATGTGTTGAGTACTGTTTTTGCTTATTTTGTTTATTGCCTATAGTCAACGACGTTCAGGAAGTGACGCTTTTTCTCAAGGAGAGTTCTGAAGCTTGTGTGGAGCAGCAAGGCAAGTCACACAGATTCCCCCTTCCCTTTGAGCATATTGTTCCTATATTTAAAGCTATGTTTTCCTTCAACTCTGCATTTATTTTGGAATGTCACTGGGACAGGGAAACCCTAACCTTTGTTATGGCCCCTTTTGATTTGATTACCTGACATTGTACCTATGGGATAATTTGACTAGCTAACTTTATTTACTGGTTAGCTAGAATAACTCTAGGACCCTGCTTAGCTATGCCTAGCAAATAATAGAATAACTTCTGGGTTGTCACAGTAATTTCCATACTATTAATCATGTCACATGAAATGATGATCCATTTATGACGGTGGTCGTACGAGGATAACTTAATGGTCCACTAAAACTTGATTAAAAGGTGGGTTGCGAGCACCAGGATTGTGTTTGATGCTAGCGGTGCTCGTGATAGTTAAGGACCGGTTTGCAGACTACTTGTTGCGAAGCAACACCCGTGCTAACCATAAGCCAGTATGGGTAATGGTGGGAACCAAAGTGTAGTACGTTCAACCAGGGTCCACCATGGTGTGTTGTGGCTGTGTCAATAAGACCACCATGGCTGCGTCAATAAGTCCATGTCTTGGGTGTTGGGCGGTCTCTCCGACTAGGTATCTGATCAATCCTACCGGAGACTGGTGGTCCAGCGGGTGGCTCCCTTGTTGTGTGGGTTACATGGAGGGTCCTCTCACGATTCCTTCCTGAGGTACCGTGGTGGTATCAAGGCGCACAGTGATGTGTGGTGGAGTTGTGTCTTGTGGGTAAATTGGTACACCTCTGACCAGAGTAAAACTATTCGGATAGCCGTGCTTGCGGTTAATGAGCGGGACTAGCAATGTTTTTTGTGATTAGTCCCACACTATTTAAACTTAATGGTTGAACAGTGGAACATGTGTAGCTCTAGGTTGGAGTGGTTGGGCCTATACCATTTTGGTGAGCGGTATAGCGTTGATCAATGTTGCTATTTAACTAATGCTTTATTACTCTCTAAAATATTTTATTACGTGCTCTTATGCAAACTTGAGCCATATTATGCCATCCTTTGTTATCCCGTGCACTTGCATATTTGCTGTGTGGCTTGCGGAGTATGCCATGTACTCACCTTGCAATCAACAATCATCATTCAGAGGAGAACTACAGTGAAGAGTACTATTTGGAGGACTGAGAGGGAGCCTGGTTAAGTGCGTGGAGTGGGAGTCGTCACGCTGCTTATTTATTTATCCACTGTTAGAACTTTATTATTTTGAGAGGTACTATTTGCCTCTGTAATAAATGCTTACGCTATGTAAACAATTACTTTGATTATCAATTTTGTCATGTGTGCCTTGGTTGATTCCTGGACGAGGATTTACACACAATAAAACTCCAGAATTTTGGATGGAAATTCTGGGCGTGACAACTCGCCCCAGCTACCGTACCCCTACAAGGCTTCGGTGGGAGCTTGGTTCGAGCACAGGGACAAGTGTAGCTGCAAGTGGCATTTGGCAAAGGCACAAACATCTGGGCGGAGGCTATCGCCTTCGACATTGTCGATATCCTGTACCAGTACAACGCCATCTTCGGTCGCTCCACGTTGAACATGTTCGAAGTGTTGGTGCATCACAACTACTTGCAGTTGAGGATGCCTGGCCTGAATGATGTAATCACCGTGCGGGGCCATCAACCTTCGGCCAGGGCAGGTGACCGAGTGCAAAAGATTATCCGTGAAATTCACAACATCCAAGAGGGCCGGCAAGAGGACCCTAAAAGAAAAACTAAATCGAATTATGATCTCATATTTATTTATTTTAGTTTAGGAAAAGGGGAATTATGGCGTCAGCCCTCGGGAGAGAAGGCTGAGCCACAGATATGTGGGACCCGCACGCCAGTGAGAAGGAGTGGTAGGTCCACTGTGGATCAAGACCACCGAGGTGGTCCATAGGACGGACGACCAGGAATGGCCCAATCCAGATCGGACGGCAGGGATGTGATCCACAGCTAGGATCAGATCAAGGCGAAATGGACGGTCGAGATCAGAGGAAACCGTATCGACGGCTGGGATCGGACGGCCGAGGAGAGCTCCGGGCGGATGGATGCCTGGGATAAGATCTCATCGGATCAACGGTTGTGATCAGCTCAGGGTGTTGGCCATGCGGGCATGGATGTGGCGGCCACGTGGGGGAGGAGGGCGAGATGGTGCCGACATGGTGCCACCGAGGCACCGACGCAGCCGATGATGAGGATGGACATGCGGACGACCCATATTGACCCCGTGGTGAATCCGATAGCTGCGGGTGAAGGAGAGCTGGCACGCCGGCCGGCCCGACCGAATGGCTGCGGCATGTGGCCCGATGGTTGCCGGCGGCCCCAGTGTCATGCCCGGAAAGTGCCCAAAGATACTTTCCATGCGTAAGTGCATAATTCCTTGTCCCAGGAGGCGAGGTACACCACAGAATTGATAAATAACAGAGTTTACATTAGCAGAAGCGTAAATGAGTACTTTATTACAGGGATGACCAAAGGCCCAACATTCAAAGACAAACGAATAAAATGTTCAAACGGGCTGGGGACCAAACCCATAGGGACGAGATGGTAGGAACAAGCTAATCTTCAAAGCCTTCATCTCCGGGGAACACCTCATTTGGATTGGAGGGAGTGAGCAAGATTGAGTACAACCATATTACTCAACAAATCATTCTGATAAATGCAGTTATAATGCAAGGGAGTCCAAGGGATATTCATAAGGTTACATTTTTGTAGATAAATGGGCAGATGGGAGTATTTTTCAAACATTAATGCATTTTATATAATAACATCCTATTTCTACAACAATATTATGAACAAAAGCTGCGCACCAACGCCATCATGCCTTTTTCTAGGCTACACCAAGAATCTAACCAGTTATGCCATTAAGTCATTAAGAGAGAAAAAAAGTCTAACTTGGGTACATTTCTAGGCTTGCCTATAACCGAGGGCACATCTATTCAAATAGTTCATACTCTGGCCAGAGGTGTACACTTTACACACATGACACGCCTCACATGCGTTACCACGTGCCGTGCACCACCACGGTGCCTCGGGAGAGAACGTGACATAACCCTTCACTCTGTCCAACCCTAAACGACAGACCAACCTACCTCTTGTCCCCTGCCAGGCGACCTGGGTTGAGAAGACGTGGTCTAAGTCCCCATGCATGGCCTTCACTTCCAGAGACATCGGACCCATTCTGGGCGTCATTTGCCCCACTGTGTCAAATCGCTTAAAGCTGGACTAAGCTTACGGATTAAGCCTTACCCATTAGTCATGTGGTTATACAGTTTATGCTTTGCAACAGAGGCCCAAAGACCGGTCCTTATGACGGCCGAGGTTGTACTAACAAAACCACGTACCTCGAGCCTATCCAAAAACAGAGTTTAGGAAGAATGGGGTTTTAACATGTCCTGGTTAACTACCAAAATTCCAACATTAAGCATGATTTTATAGTTATTCCCAAGTTTACCATTGTAGAAAATTCTATAAGTTATTTCTAATTGGCATGGCTAAGAAAAAACCTAAAGTTAGTAAGGACCACACATAGATTCTCACTAGGACAATTTTGATACTAGGTTACAAGGAAATAATATAACAATTATAACGCCACACAAGGATATAGGAGGGGCTAAAATAAAACAGTATTTACGTGGGAATTTAATAAAGCAAAATACAATAATTTAAATAAACATAGATTTTCACAATAATACGTGCACAACATGATCGAAGGATGGTATGACTTGCCTTGCTCGAACACAGCGTCTTCACTGTTGACCACGAGGATTTGCGGATTGTCCGAATTGGCAACGTATATACGACCAAACACAAACGAGGGCCAAAAGATAAATAAAACCATAAGAATAGCAGAAACAAAGTGCCTAAATGGGTTCTTGACATTTTAAGGAAAATTTAGAGACTTGAATGGGTTAATTCAGAGTTCAAACGACCAAGATATGGCCGTTAAAAGTTTAGGTGAAATTTAAGTGAATATTCCAATTTCTTGAATTATTTTTCTATTGAAAATCAGGTTTATGACGTCAGCGGCCGAGAGAGAGAGGGGGCTTTGGCACCGATAGGTGGGCCCCATTTGTCAGTCTCGGGTGAGCGACAGCAGCCCCACCGTGCGCTGGCGGTGGCCACGTGGTGACACGTGGCCCGGGCGACCACGTGGCCACGGTGTGGCTGCCACACCAGCGTCAGATGGGACGCGAGACAGTGGCATGGGCACACGGGTAGTGAGGCTCACCGTGGTGAGGGAGCGACGAGCAGTGGGCTTTGCTGAAAGGGAGAGGAGAGGTAGGCCGCTCACTGGCGGAGGTGTGGTGATGGAGGTCGTCGGGAGTGGCTAGCAGTGAGGTGAAAGCGGCAGCGTGGTTCGGGATGACGACGAGGACGGTGGCACGGTGGTCTTTGGGCTCCGGGAAGTCGATGCCAAGGTGCGGACGGGTGAAGCCGAGGCGGGTCACTGAGGGTTGGCATGGACAAGGTCGTTGGCGGAGGGCAGCCGAAGCTACGGCTACGGCGGTGCAGCTAGGGGATGCGGCATGGCGGCGTTAGAGGTGATGGAGAACTTCGACGGTGAGAGGAAAGGGGAGAGGGAGAGCGGGGCTCCATTTTATAGTCCACCAAGGAGGGGGAACGACGCCGAGAAGGCCAGCGGCTGAGATCAATGGCGGCAGGCTCACAGGAGAAATGACCGTCCATTTAGAGCGATTAAGCGCAATTTCCTCGGGATTTTTGAGGGGAAATGAAGAGAGGATTAAGGGGAGTAAAACCCCTCAATCAATTTGGGCAACAACCGAGAGGATTGATGGAATCGAGCGGAGGAAGAGGAGGGGTTCTCGGCCAGGAGAGAGAGAGGCCGGTTGGGAGGTAGGGGATGACTGACGAGTGGGGCACACCCATTAGGGAAGGGGGCGGATGTGCCGCGGGCCAATTGGACCTGGAGAGGGAGAGGCGAGTGGCGGGGAGTAGCAGGGTAGCCGAGCCTGGGCCGGGGAATATGAGAGAAGGGGGGCGGAGTAGGCCGGGAGAGGAAAGAAAAATCGATTTACTTTAATTTCAGATTTAACCACGCCACGTAACGGAGCAACCAATAACTATGAACAGGCCAGCCTTTCTTTTATGAGATTAAAAATTAGTTTCCGATATTCTGAAAATTTGAACGTAAAATTATTAAGACATTGTTGAGCGGATCAACTAAAATTCCCAGGCCAAAACAATTGTTCATCTAGTATTTTTATGGTGTCGGCTTGTTCGACTTTTAAAATTCTATAAATCATTTAATGACATTTTGACTTAGGTAATTTTGGGCGCGACCCAGACGAGCGCGAAGAGAAGGGAGGTAATGGAGCGCTAACGAGTGAATCCTTCGTGGCCCCTGGCGGAGCCGTGAGCAAATCGGGCGAGACGAAAGAAGAGAGCCTCATCGTTGCTATGTATGCCTGGGTTCGTGAGATTGAGACGACAGGGGAATTTTAGGGGAGAGCCGAGAGCACTGCCGATTGATAAGGTATCGAGTCCTCCACAACTTCTGTATAGTGGGGGAAAGAGCTGGGTGCTGCCGACGACCACGTCCACGAATCCAGAGCGCAAAGAGAGCCAGCACCGGATCTGCTTAATTGGCCCTGGCATTTGCATTGGCAATAATTTATATGATTATTACAAGACCATAAACTTGAGATTCAAGAAACACAAAACAAATTATCGTTCAACCCTCAATAGATGTTAATACCTTACTTCACTTTGTGTATTCTTTTGAGGTTTCTGATGAGATTGTTGTTGTATGCTCATCTGTCTCTCCCCAGGCTCCTCCCCCCTTATACTGAGGAGACAAATAAAGTAGGAATCCTGTCGACCTCACCAAGATTCCGTTAGAACACACACGCAACGCTAACTATATCCTTCCCTGCATCAGTAAACACATGCCGTCTATATATTCAAATTAATGCAGCCCCATCCTCATCGAGTCCTACAATGCTTTCCCTGGACACTGGGCTCATGCTCCGAATCCCTCTCATAGCAATTGAGTAATAGCTGACGCCGAGTGCTTATTTCCATGTGAATTTCGATGCATGTTCCCGCGTACTCTTATTCCAATACCTTTCTCCAAGTCCTGCTCGTCACCTAGCATGATATAGCTTCATGAAATTGAATAGTGCGCCAGTACCACCTATGGGATACCCCCCGCTTTGTCAAGATGGAAACAATTAAACATAAAGTCAAAGATCTTTACCTTATCTTTCGATATAATATTCTCAAAATTCAGACTTCACATCATATCCAGCTAGAAATATTTTGCTCAATGGGCATTTTGCTGCATGTACCGAGTGTGAAGGCCATCAGCCCGCCTCATGACAGCATATGAGCCACTTCCGGCAAAATGGCCTCCTTTGAATGAGTATTGATACCCGTAGACTTGCCATTACACATTAAGAATATCATCCTAGTCGGATTTATCTACTAAGATGGAGATTCCCTTGGCCATCATATCTTGGATCCACCTGACCCCTGTCCCCCAGTATATAGAAGCAGAGGCGTCCATGCGCGAGATCCTCATAAGCTCATAGAACGAACATACATCCATCAAAGGATAACACACAATCTGACGTAGGTATTACCTACATCGAGGGCCTGAACTAGTATAAATCCTCGTTTCCTTGCAATCCACCAGTTTTATCTGCTGAGTCCCCTATTATCTATTCCGTGACAAAACAACGACCACGAAGTACCCTACAGATCTACCACTATGATGTAGATTACTTGAGAGATATCCTGCATACATCATCATTTTTATGAAATCCACACATCGGACCTAACAATATCCCATACTGTAAACTAATTCAATATCTGAACATATGTGCTCCAGCAATAGCTTAACATAAAGTTATATCTGATAAGTTTAATCAGTTCCTATAAAATAGCATTTGCACTATGTTTTCAACATAGAGAACCATCGCCCAATAGATAATACTATAAAAACTATATATTATAGCCTTACTGAGCAGGACCGGCCCAACCGCACCAGCACAGGCCTATAATCACGAAAGAAAAGATTCTGCTTTCTCCCCAAATCCGCCAAACGCTTCAGCTTTCAAAAATTGCTGGCCTTCAACTTCGTGCTCTCCTACGCCTAGGTTTCCATGTCAGCTTCCCTCTAGGAAATCTCGCAAGTCCCTTCATCCCTTGCTTCGTTCCCAATTCTAGAACTTTCCTCCATAGTTCCCACTCGAAGATGCTGAGGTTCGTTGACTATCCCAAATGCCTCCGGTTCTGGCCAATGATCCACTCGCCACACTAGCTAGTATCTGGAGAGCAAAAATCCGTCAGCCCAGAGTTTCAACTAGTGCCCCATTGGTAGTCCATCCTCTTATACTCTCATGAGTCTCGTGTTTTCGCTTTTTCTTCAAATCGGATTCGCTTTCCGTTTCGATTCTCTATGCCTCCTCGATTACTCAAGATCAACTTCACCTCCACCGCACACTCCATCCTCCAGATCTCCCATTCTCGTTGACCCTTCGTGAAGCTTTCTCGGGTATCCCATTTCAACGTTTCTTTCACTCCATTCAAGCCAACAGCCTCAAAATCCAACCTCAACTGAGTACCTTCAACTCCCAACGCGATGAAGTAAAGCCTACTGCATGTCCCTGAGACTCACTGAAGGATCACCAGTTGTTTACTTTCAACCTCGAAGCCTCCTTGCAATCCTTCTCTGGAATTCCCCATGGTTTAGACCTGACTAGCGTCCTTCCCACGCTGCCGACAGGACAAGGATGCTGTGCTGAGAAAGGATCGAAGCCCCTTAAACAAAGGTGACAGGGCTGTGGGTGTATGAACACTTCTAGATCACACATTCAACCTTGAGCCAAAGTTCACTCGCCCTTCACTACCAGGAAAGGTCCCACCGAAGAATGCCCCACTATGGTGGATAGACACTCTCAATCGCAACATGATCGGTACTTCGCAAGGATAGTACAGACCCTGGACCTGATCAGCTCTGAACCCACTCCAGAAGCAGCCATGGCCGTGTAACATCTTGTTCTTCAATGTCTTATTCGTGAATGATATATACCCGCCAATTGAGTCTGCCTTTAGGCATAATCTTGCAGGAATACCAACTCAATCGACCCTCATAGCACCCGGCTAGCGGCTCTAGGAAATGTTGCCAGCCCCTCAGCGGTATAGCCAGTCCTAGAGTCTAGGAAGCACCCAGTACCACCAAGAAAAAGAGTATGCCGAGGAAGTCATTACCGCCCATGATCAAAGACCCCGCACACGCCCTAGACCAACCAGCCCTAGATCGCACCACCGACTACTCCCTGCCTACCACGTCCACACGAGGTTGGCGCCGACTGGACTAGTCCACACCCTGTACCGCGCCGCGAGTAGCTTCCAGCCCTTCCCGACTCCTCCACCCAGCAACAGGCTGGAGATTTAGATCCAAGAGTTGAACTAATCTTAGAAATCCTAAATCCTGCAATATCTATATTGGTCTAGTTAATCATGCATGCCAATGACGCTAATCCCAAGACAGCCATGACCCAGCATCCATCCAACTGAAGGCATATCCAAGATCTTACCCGACCGCAGTGATGTCCACCCTCCGAGCTAACGACAGCACACTCGCAAGCCCCAAACTCTCATAGTTGGGATAGCACGAGCGCAGCACGAAGCTCCAATGCCTGAAGTCCACCGCACAGCCAGCGTAATACACTCTCAGGTCCCGACTCCGCTGAGAAGAGATAACTTTATTGAAAAGGAAAGCCGTTGACGACCGACTACACCATCCGAAGGAGGGTCCCACTAGCGAATCGCATACACCACTCCACAATGATTGTCGTGATCTTCACGACACCGATCACCTAACCCGATACTTACCTCACAATTCAAACTACCGACAAGATGAAGAGCAATGAATACCAATGGATTCCATAAAGATAAAATAGATCTAACCATCACCAGTTTACTCGGCAAATAGCAATGCTAAATTTATATCAACACACCAACATACATTAAGATGGACCCTTTATATATCTGTTGGTGGTTTAATACAGTAATCTCTTGCTCACAGTCGCGGGCGCACTACCGACATGCGACAGTACTATATGGTAGATAAGTATGTTATTTCAAGCGCATAAATTGAAGCAATGTTGTTCTTCCGCTTACATCATTATGTATATGATCCCCTCTCGTATTTATCCTCTGCCCCTCTCAATTGCGATTTTCTTAATTGAAATCCTTATCTAGAATTCTCGTTCCTTAGGCACAACTAATATTCTATCACACTTAGAATTATTCACCTTTATAATTACGCTGCATCTCAGCGCTTATAATGTCCTACCAGCACTTTTCCATTTTACCAGAAAATTGCTAAGCTGTGTGTTCAATGGGATTCCTCTATCCCTCTCCTCTTGAATCAGCTCGTCGACTCAAATCATCCTCCTCTCCTAGTACACTCTCAATCAACAAATTCAACCTATCCTAAACCCACCGATCCTACAAGCAAGCTCAATCTTATACTTATCATTTATTTAATCTCTCTACTTT